>CAUYQG010075487.1:0-34395 GCA_963574415.1 Tarsius wallacei | reverse complement strand
TTAAATAGCCTACATTCAACAATAGATAGAACAACTAGAGAGATGATCAACAAGGAAATAGAAGATTTGAACAACACTATACACCAACTAGACCTAAGACATCTATAGAACATTCTGTCAAGCAACAGAAGAATATACATTTTTCTCAAGCACACATGACACTCTCCAGGATAGACCATATGTTAGAACATAAAACATGCCTCAATAAATTTAAAATAATTAAAAATCATACAAAATATGATCACAGGCTGGTGGCAGGAAAGGCCAAAAGGGATTACAGAGTAGAACATAGGAAAGGGTCAGGAATTGGGGTATCAGGGCACAGTGAGAAGCAGGTAAGGAGGCAGAGGAGAGAACTTCCGGGTTTCAAGTTCAAAGTTCAGAAGTCTCAAAGCAAGTTTATGTGGATAAAAGGCCAATGCATTAACAGCAGCTAACTGGCTGACGCTGGCTATACGATGTGGCTAAGTATAACTCAAGTGCCTGCCAGGTAGCTCCTGCCTGTGACACTGCAGGTCACAGACGTCCCAGTAGGAGCATTGTGGACTGGTCATAGCAGAACATCCAGTGGTGTATATTTTAATGAACTGGTCTCTGAGTACTTCAAAATGGAATCTGACAGTTGACTGTCCTTGAGATTATCTAAGAAAGATGCCTGTGAAACCCAGAAGCATGATGAGAAGGGTGGTTCTTTCATGCTCCCAGATGATGTGGAGGATGGCTCACACAGGGTCAGGTTTAGAGAACAACATATTTGAGGGCAGGAAAGAGGAGTTATGTGTTATTTTTTTGCCCAAGAGTGTAACCATCTACTGACATATGTTCCTGCTATTCCCTGTAAATCAAACATTTGGAGAGAAGTGTTAACTCCGCCAGGCCAGAAAAAAGGCCACTAAGCAGGACTTGCCTTCTTGCAAAATGTGAAAGTGGACACCCCTCCCAGCCAGCAAATGTGCTCTGAGGGAGTACCAGGCACTCACTGCCCATAGTCCCCCATCCTCTGCCCTTTCTAACATGGGCTCCCTTAATATCGTATTGCTCTAGTATGATCATATTTTTCCTTTAATGGAACACCGCGGAGCTCTTTTCCCCCTGACCTTTTCATTCATGTTGAATAATAAAACTTAACGTTGAGCTGTGATTTGATATTACAAGGCCAGGGATGCCAAAGCTAAGGCCTTGAGTTTGCCAGAAGTTTGTAATCCTTGGTCCAGCAAAATCTAAGGATGCAATCTGGAAGTGTTTTAAATGCCTAAGGAAATGTGACACCCCTCTGTTCGGTTTTCATTTCCTTTTCTCCTATTCTTCTTTTTCCCTGGTATCTTTTATAGTCCCCATGATTCCTTCCTGAGGTGGCCTCTCTAGCACATGGATTCACTGCTTCCCGGGAAAGTCTTCACTGTGTGCAGTGTGGCTGCATTTGCTGCACGTCTGCTTGCTCCCTCTTCTCTAACTCCCGACATTTCTTTCTATTATATGTCTGTGGCTCACACCCAGCCTTCTCGCTGCCATCTTGTCTGGCTGTAAGATTGAGTGTTGCCTGTAGTTTGGGCCTGCTGCCTACATGGACCTCCTATACTCTTTCTGGGCAAGGACACTGGTCACGCAGCCAGGGCTAGACGCTCCATATCTTGGGTTTTACTTATCTGTGGTTATTTCACAGATCTTCCAATCATGAGGTCATGTGTGTTCAGCAAATATGTACCCGTGATGACTGCAGACTATGGAAGTGCCTCGGGTATCCTGACCCTCAGTGTCATTAAGGACAGGATTAGAGAGTATTGGAATTTTCTCCCAGCACATCTGGGGACCAGCTCAAGGTAGAAGAGGTATAAGTAACTCAAGTTCTTATAATTTTCCTAATGGAACAATGTCAGTTCTAGGAAAAGGGAGTTCTCCCTACATATGTACCTTGGTCTTGATAGAGCTGCTCGCTGGGCATCTAAATTGGGGGGATACATGTGTGGCCTTTCTGAGGAATGAACCAAACATCAAAGAAACCAGCGGGCATGGAGTAAATTATAAATATATGCCCCTCTACTTCTTCTATTTTTGTTATTTTATTTTAAAAATTTATTTTTATAGAGAAGACGTCTTGTACATTGCCCAGGCTGGTCCCGAACTTCTGGGTTCAAGCCTATAATCTCATGCTGGGATTATAGGCATGAGCCGATGGACAAGGCCTACATCAATGAAGTCATTGATGTTGCTGATACATCAAGGAATTCCAACTGCAGCCTGAAGGCAAGGAATCTTAGAGTCTGTGTCTGAGAGCACTGTGTCTTCATGCAAGAAGCAGCCCAAAATCCCTCCCTGGAATCCACCCCTCCACTCTTCTACTAATGTGTATCTTCTTTCCCTTCCCAAGCAAACTCCCAGAAAAGCTGTCAGCGTTCTCAAGCTCCATTTCCTCAACTGCCCTCCACTCTTCACCCCACTACAGTCTGGTTTCCATCTACTGCACCTCCCTGAAACTGCTCTTCTCAGGTTACCCATCACTGCCTTATCTTTTTTGATACAAATAACCAATACCGATTTCCTTCGCTAGTCTCTTTCTGTCTGTTCCTGCTGAGTTTTTATGGCAGGCTCTTCTTCTTAAATGCTGGCATTTTTGGTCTCTTTCTTCTCCTCTACCTAGACACTTTCATGACCTTGGGTGAAAATATAATTCAAAAACTGTTAACCTTAAAATGGCAAATAATGAATGACCCCCAAAAGATTAATTGGTGATAATTTACCTTTTGAATTATTGGGAAATTTGAACAAAGCCACATGTTATAGCGAAATCTATGGTCAATTACAGTAGGAAATCAAGCAGATATTGGGGCTTTTGTATAATGAAAAGTCAAAACACCAGACAAAACCAACTAACAATAACAGCAATCCTCCCCCCACATGTATATGAACATATTCTAATGCGATACTTCAGTGTGTTTTTGTTTTTGTTTTGCTTTGTGGAGATGGGGGTCTCACTATGTGGTCCAGGTTGGTCTTGAACTCCTGGCCTCAAGTGATCCTCTCCTGTTGGCCTCCCAGAGTTCTGGGATTATAGGTATGAGCCACTGTGCCCAGTTCCAATACTCTTATTTTTTTTAAGTAGCTGCCTAAATTTTCTTGACTGTGCTGAGAGATCAAACACTCCAGATTTTATGCTTTCACAGATGAGTCCTGGCCAAGTAGGCCAGTCGGTTTGCACACTCTCTCTGATACATCATCATATTCCTCTTGTTTTGATGCAGCTACAGGGCTAATGCCACCACATTCTGCAATAACAAAAATGTCACACATTTTCCAGTCACTCACTGAGCATGAAAAATTCTGCATTCTAGGCATTCACAAAAACAAAAAAAGAAAAGAAAAAAGGATTATAAAAAAGTGACTAAGGTAGTAAAGTGAACTTTTACTAATTTTTTTTGCACATGCATGATAAAAACCTTTTTAGAACACTGAGGCTTACACTTTTTCTGTACACATTTTCTGTTTTAATGGATGAGCGAGGAAGACTTGCTCCATGCTCACCCAGTGGTTTTAAGAACTTTAGATTCTCTGTTGCTTACCTGTGGATACCGAATTTAGGAAGCAGGGCCTGATGTCATCAGGAAGAGACTAAATGTTGTATATAATAAATAGTATGCTCTCCTTGCCCTGACAGAGTGGTATGCAGTAGATATTTAGAGTGATGTTTATCAAAACTGGTCAAAATGAAAAAGTAAGTGATATGCTTCAGTTTTGTTTTGTTTTTTGTTTTTGCAAATTCCCTTATCTGAAAAGCTTCATTTCCCACCAGTACAGGATAAATGTCTCTACTCGATGTACAGGTCAACATGAAATCAAAAGCAGGGTTAGAACACTAGGCATATTTGTCTCTGACTTGACTTTTGGTTTTATTTTCCCCTCTCTCAAGGAGCTTCACTGATTAATTTGGTAACCCGAGTACAGTAGAAAGCTCTGGACACATCTTTTTCAATGAATAATTCTCTTTGTAGAAAATACATTTGAGTTTTGATCTAGGGGCATGATTCTGACCATGACAATACCGCCCACTTCTGTTTTTTATTTGGTTTCAGAAAATCCATTTCTTGAAAATAAAATAGTTATGTACTTCCTCAGAGGCTTTGTATGATTTCTATGTGACTCTGTAGAAAAGTTGATATCTAAAAATAGGTAACCACTGGGAAGAGGGTCTTTGAGAAGCCAACATTTAAAGAGACCATTGTTTTTAAGAGTTTGAAATATTTAAAAATCTTTGGATATATGTTAGTCATGATATGTGACAACGTTAAGTAGGGGAAAATAATTAAGAAAGGTATCTATTTTGGGGCTAACATGTTTATTCCCAAAGCAAATTCTCATCTTAGGTAAGAGGTCTCTTTAATTGTAGGTATCCAGAACTAAGGTAACCAGCGTATAGAAAGTGCTCGATAGATCTTTCTTTACTTGCATGGATGAAGGACATTTTTAAACCTTGTATTTCATGTCAGAATGCCAGACTTGAATATTTCTGTGGGGCTAATAAGTGATCACAAAAATATAATAAATTAAATAGACTGTCAGCTTTTCCTGTGAAGGAGCTACAGTCTCAAGCTTCCTCTTTGTTTCTTTTAGAGGAACTGTAGGTATGTGGTAGGGCTACGTAAATATTCAATGAGAACTGTGTGTTGTAATGCTGAGATTTGTGAACTGTGACACAAAAAGTCACAAGTGGCAAGCCTTATAGAGTGGTTCCAACTCTAAGTTGCAGTTGAACTGCATTGTAATGGGCCTGTTGCAGTGGCACACTCACCAGGGCAGTCATCCAGATATACTGATGATGTTTATCCCTGTGTATGGATCTAGGTTGATTGCTATGACTTCAGGTTATTACCAAAACAGTTGTATGATGGCTCTGTTGCTGAAAGTGATGGTAAATAATGCTTCTTCTCTTGCACGTCTCAATGTCGGAATTCCTTCACTTAAACTAATTTGGTAATGAGTTAAGAAACCAATATAGGAAAGAGCCTTATTTTGGGATTCAGAAGGCCTGAATCAAAGTCTTGGCTCCTCTCTATTAATTCTGTGACCTTGGGCAAATCACTCAACCTCTCTGAGTTCGGTTCTTCCCTGTCTACAAAATGGGTAGGTGGGTGAAGATGGAAATAACTAACCTTCCTACTCACAAGGGTGTTCTGGGGAGGAAGTGACATGATGAACACAGATGTACTAAATCGGATATTAAACACTGAACATATGTTAAAGTTGTTTTTTTTTTGACTTGCCATTTTAAAACATATGCAAACACATAAACACCCAAAATAACAACAGAAGGGAAAAGAACCAGTGACGGAAAGCCTGCAAGTATCCTTATTTTAAACAGTTCATGCCCATCAACAGAGCTATTTGAAATGTCATGTAGAGTATCCACTCACGTTATTTCCCTAGGTTCTGGACAATATTAGTTAGGACAGTTTTCAGTCATAGAGAATCTGGAGTCAGGATTCCAACCTGACATTTCCGATTCTGTCTTCTCATCCTTCTCTTCCTGTCCTCTTTTCTGCTTCACTGCTGCTTAGTGTGGGCTGTTGCTCCTGACTCAGTATCAGGCTAGAGGTGATTTTATATTCTGAGCTGGTCTCAGCCTTTTTGTGACTGTGGAGGCAGCTCTCATTCCTTAAGGAGGAAGGTGGACCCTCATAAGCAGCTGGAGGGTTTTGTGCTTCTTTTTAGGTAGCCTTTCTTTTAGGGGACACAGGTCAGCTTGAGCACAGCTGCTATAACAGTAACAGGGCACCATGGAAAGTTCTGCTGTGGTCTCACTGATAATTGCTCTCACCCTCCACCTGTCTAGCAGCAGTCTCCCTTTGGCTGGAGACAGCATAAAACAAGCAGCCAGTAAATATGCTCCTGGAGAATGGAATCCCATAAAGTTAATAAAACTAACAAGTGGACAAACATGCTTTGCTGGTGACTAATGCTACTTTTTTGCTTATTTGTTTGAGTTGGGATCTCACTCTGTCGCCCAGACTGGAGTGCAGTGGCATGATCGTGGCTTACCACAGCCTCAAACTTCTGGGCACAAACCATCCCCCTGCCTCAGCCTCCAAAGTAGCTGAGACTACAGGTACATGCACCATGCCAGGCTAATTTTTTGATTTTTTTTCCCTGCTATGTTGCCCAGGCCGGTCTTGAACTCCTGGGCTCAAGTGAGCTCTTGCCCTGGCCTCCCAAAGTGCTGGGATTATAGGTGTGAGCCACCATGCCTGGCTGACTTATGGTATTTTGATTTGAGAACACATAGAAACCACGAGGAAGCAAAGAAACTAGACTTCAGACTCCAGCAGATGACAATCTGTGTTGCCAGAAGGAGCTGAACTCTGAGTGGATTCTGAGAAGAAATGAAGCTGGCAATAGCCTGAGGAACCTGGGCGCTGGGACTTATTTTGTCTCTCATGATCTACTAGTTAGTTCTATAAGAACCACTTAATCACACTAGCTTTAAACCATTCTTTGAATAAACAAGAACCCATGAAAAAGAGGTGTGGGAATCTTCTTTCCCCAATCCCTCCCCTTTCTGGGGATGAATAGGTTATTTCATGGAAGAGTCTCCACTTTTTCAGCCTAACACAAATTATTCACTCTCAGAATACTGCACGTAATCTTTGAACATAGACATGTTGCTTTTATAAATGCACCATGAGCTTATCATATTTTATGCTTCTTGAGGGAAGGATCACATATAATTTAAGATATATAACTCCAATAACATGAGCATTTATTCAATCCTTTGCCCATTTATTCATACAAACATTTATTGGATTTAAAAATCTCAACTGAAAATCTACTTTGTAGCAAGGCATTTGGGAAGGCTCAGGAAGAAATACAGATATGATGAAGTCAACCTCCTAAGTTAAGGAGTTTAAAATTCATGGGGCCCATAAACATAAGACAAGATGCTCAACTTTACCCATAACAAGAGAAAAGCAAGTTAGAGCTGCATGAAGAGTTCACCTAATAGACTAGAAACAAAAACAAAAACAAAAACAAACCTGAAGTGATAATCTCCTGTGTTGGCAAGGCTTTGGGGAAGAAGGCATTCCTAGATATTGCAGTGAGAATGCAAATTAGTACAGAAAAATCCCCAAAGAGGGCAATTTGAAAATCTCTATTAAAATGATAAATGCATGCGTACTTTGATGTAGTGAGCCTATGTGTGGAAATTTATTTTACAGATACACATACAAAACAATATAAGGACAAGTTATTTTTTGCAGCATCATCTATAATAGCAAAAGATTATTAAAAGACAAATCCGTTGATAGGGGGCTGGTTCTCTGTATAATAGAATACTATGCAACTGACGTGAAGAACAATATGGAAAAATCTTCAAGATCTGTTTTTAAAAATAAATTTTTATTGTGTATATTTGAAATTAGCAACTATATATATCTGTAAATATATATATTTTATAGTAGAAAGTCAGATGGTTATTATGGCAAAGTAAATTAACTATCTATCATTAAGAGCTACTTTTAAGTGAGAAAACCAAAGTTCAGAGAAGAATTTACAGCATGCTATCTTTTTTGCAAAAAAGAAAAATGATAAGACTATACATTGATACTTGCTTGTTTATATAAAGACACTCTGGAAGATGCGCAAGAAAATAATGAAAGTGGTTAGGAGTGGTAATGTAGAGTGCCGGGTGGGACAAGGATGGATAGGAACATAGGTGGGAACACTGGATACCTCTTTGTGCTGTTTTAAGGGCCACGTGGAGTATTACTGTTTCAAAATATAAGACAAACGTTTTTAAGGTTTTTGTAGGAAAGAGAAACACGTGTGCCAATAATAGGTATAATGTACGTTGCTGCTTTATTTTCTAATTAAACTTAAAGCTTCTTAAGGGCTGAATTACATAAGAGCCTTTTAAACTAATCTCTCAGACACTTTCTCCCTTTCCGATTTCTCTCATAAACCCTTCCCAAGTTAGTCTTCCCAAATACCCCACTAGACAGATTGCCAAAAATGATTCCTTATGGTCTCTGCATCAAGTTCAGACGTTGCTGTTTGACTTTGAGGGCTCTCTACAGACTCACCCCACCCAACCAATAAAATTTCCTGTCCACAGTTGAGATCTTCAACAAGCATCACTTGTCCCCATCAGGTGGGATTCCTCATTGTTCTTGAATGTTTCCAACCCTGTGCTTTAGTTGAGCTATTTCCCATCTGTGGGGATAACGTTCACTCTCCTTTCTGCCTATTATGAGCCTCGCTGTCTTGCAAGGCCACTCCCTTCCTAAAGGTTGTGTTTTGACCTATCCTTGATGTGACCTCTGTGATGCTGTAAGTACTCCATGCTTCACTCTGATTCTGCAGTGAGACTGTGAGTTACTTAGAGAGAAAGTCAATGGGACCTTTACACACACACACACACACACACACACACACACACACACACACCCTCTACTGGGACTCTTGGCAGGCAGCCAAGTCAGTCACATGCCTTTCCAACTTTCTGGGTCCTACTTAGAAGATGTTGCCTGGGCCACAGCTATAAGAAACCAATCTCCTACTTTATATTTTGAACAGGAGAAACAGAGCCAAATTTCCAGATTTCTGCTAACTATTTTGCATAACAGGCATCTTACCTTATACCAACTGAAATTCAGACATTACTGGCTGTGTCTGGTGAATTGGAGGGTGGTCCCACATGTGCTTATTTGCATGTGGGTTCCTGTTGCGGCTGCTGCTACCACTACTACCACCATCACCATCAGATGAGGGAGGAGCTGGGAGTAGACTTGAGGTCTCCAAGAGAGAAGAGAGAAGTGTCTGTCCCCATTCCTTTAAGTCTGTGTCTGAGTCCTATGGAGCAAGAGATTGTGGCTGAACCTGAAAAGGCTTCTACAAGAGGCTGAGGATAAAAGTGGGTGGGTAGTGGCAGGAGTCAGAGAAATTTGGGTTATTTCTGTTGATGTAACCTCATCCACACTCCCAAATAGATAACACCTTAAGAAATTCAGCTTACATTTGATATTTGCTAACTTGCTCCTCATGCAGTATTGGGCCCATGATGTCACTGACAATGAACACATTGAACAACATAGGTTGATGTTAGGAATGGTCAGGAGGTTACATCTGGAGAGCTGACTCCCTCCCATCAATTGGTAGGGGCTCTTGGAGTCTTGCTGAGAAAGATTTTGAGGCCCAGTCCAGCTCACTGGGAGAAAGTACTATATAATCCATTACAGATGTCTGCCAAGGACTCAGACATCATGAGTGGGAGGGCACATGTTCTGTGACTTTGGCATCCTTGCTCCTGTATTACAGACAAGGAAACTGAGCCCTAGAGAAGGGAAGTGACTTGCTCAAGGGCTTGTTACCAACCTAGAGTCAAAACTCAGGATCCTTCTCTTCCTATCCAGGCTTCTACCTTCCCTGTAAGGTTTTTTTTTTTTGGTTATAAATGCAAGAGTAAGAATAATCAAAATTACAAATGATTCCAAACCTTGATTTTAATCAAGAGTGTTAATCTTTCATTGTTTCCTCTCTCTCTTTTGCAAAAGAAGTGGTGAAGTTTTCAGAAAATACTCAACAGATTTGAGATCTTTTCCTCCTTTCTCTTCAGCTCTCTTCCTACCCTTTGCTGGAGGATCTAAAATGTAGGCAGTCTGAAGGAGAAACAAATAGAAAAATATTTGGCTAGTGCCCAAATTGAGAGAATAAGAGAATAATCTGGAATTGATGGTACCCGTAAACATTTTTATGTGCTCCAAGATTCTTTCTCTCCACAACTACTGTGTTCTTGAAGCCTCTTCCTCCATCTCTGGCGAGTGCATGCCCACCCAGCTCCCCCTCTGGTTTCTGCAGCTGGGCTCATGAGGGAACAGTGATTCTTTAAGATTTCCCACCTGATGTGTCATATGATGAATCATCACACTGGGGTTTACCTTTGTCTGACGTGCCAAGTTTTCTCAGCTAGCATTTTAAAAGGCAGTCTTGCACTCACAATAACAATGTGAAATCCATTGACATAGAGCAGATTTTAAACCAGTGCATATCAAGCATCTGAAAGAGATTGGAAGTTCAGCCCTAATAGTAAGGATACAGGCGCTTGAATGTCTTGCTGCTCTTCCAGGCCTTTATCCAAGATTCAAAGAGAAACCTCAAGGACCTGTTGTAACATCCAGGATATTAGCCCCAAGAGAAGAAGGAAATGGAAAAAGTCTACCAGGATTTCAGGATCAGTAAATGAAATGAGACAGGCTCTGATGGAAGACAAGGTATCTGAAAGTGACATTTCTTGGTGATGGGTTGCTCTATTCATTCCAAAAACATATACTGACTGAGGGCCAGGAACTAGAGATAATCAATCAGCTGTATTTCATGCTGTTCTATTCATGGAGAGTGGGGGAGGCCATACAAGCATATAAACAGGTGACTTCAGTACAGTGTGACAAATGGTAATGAAGAAAAGAGCAAAGTAGTGCTGTGGGGATGTATCCAAAAGTGGCTTAAAGGGACTTACCACTGCCATCACTCATTCTGTGCTTATTATACTCTACACTACATGTGCATTGCTATCTCCTCTCTCTGTATGTTGTAGGCATCATGTTTTCAACTTATTTGTTTTCTTTACAGGGCCTGCTCTATGGCAGATACTTACTAAATAATTAGACTCACAAATATTTATTGTGTAGCTTGTACCTGGTGTAAGACAAACAGCAGAAGACGCTTGCGATGATAAACACATTCATTTCCATGTTCAAGGAGATTATAGTTCCATGAATGTGAAGGCGTAATATGATAAAGGGTCATTAAAGCAACACAAACAAAAGTGCTGTAGGAATGCAGGGCTGGGAATGATCAGTTCTGTCTGGACGGAAAAGGAAAGTGACGAGGGAGAGGATGAGCACGGAGCAGTATGGAGCACAGTCGCATGCAAGAAATGGCTGGCGAAGGGGTGGAAGAAGAAGCTGGAAATGTAGAAAGGCCAATGCCACCTTAAGGACCTTGAGCTTTGTTTTCTAGGTAATTGAATGATGGAGATGATTCATTTCCAGGCATCCCAGATGTGTGTGAATTTGGCAATATCACTGGAGTTAAGCAATTACCGAGAGCCACCTGCACTGTACACGTTGGGGTTCTGCATTAAGCCACATTCTCCTTGCTAAGGATTGGGTCTGTATAGGTAAGAGTATCATCATGCCTTCATGCACTGGCCAGGATAGGGAGCAGCTGAGTCACTTGATGGAAAGCCTGTTGTCCCTCCTCAATCTGAGTTTGCCTCCTCCAGGTAAGCCACTTTTATCAAGTCTGCAAAACCTGCCTCTGGGGCCCTTTCCTCTCTACTCTGACCACTCCCACAGGGGCCCTTTATCAGCTTCCCTCTCCCCAGAAATTCACTGTCACCTTCCTAAGTGCTCTCCTTGTGGCCTGAAGACTTCTCCATTTGAATGATTGGTTGTGCTTCATTTTATTGTGCTCCATAGATCCTTTTTTTAAAAAAACAAAGTGAAGGTTTGTGACAATCCTGCATTGAACAAGTCTATTGACATCATTTTTACAACAGCATGAGTTCACTTTGTGTTTCTGTATCATATTTAGTAATTATCACAGTATTTCTCCATTTTAGAGATGAGGAACTTAAACCTTTGAGAGGTTCAGAGATTTGCCCACTGTCCAGCTTCTAGGAAGTGTAGTTAGTAGAAAAGGACCTGCAGTGGTGCTTCCAGGACTGGGACACTGGGTTACTTTCTGGTAGTGAAGCTAGGATAATCTATACATAATACATGAGATTAACCACATGCAGAGCCATTTCACAGACAGGGTATCTCACAAAATTAAAGAAAAATGAAAACTCTAGAAATTTAAGCAAGTACAATGAGATGTGAAAAATGCACGTCTCCTTATCAAAAAGATTGTCCTTTTATTTATTTATTATAAAATCATCATCTCCCTCAGCTCTTTATACCTTCATTGTGCTTTGGTTTTCTTCACAGCACACATGATGTATGTGCTTCTTTGATTGTTAACTGTCTCACTCACTTGAATATGAGCTCCTTGAAGGTTGGAGTCGGTGTCTTAATCTAGCTCTGATCTCCAGCACTTAGAACAGGGCTTTACACATAGTAGCCAATGAATGCATATAACCTGTAGTTTACCGATTCCCAAGTGAAGAGTCTGACAAAGCAGTCTCCATTCTTCCACCCCCAAAGATTCTGGTTCCTCCCTCCATTGACATTCAGTGTGCAGAGAGCTACTGTCACCAACAGTGTGTTGGCTTCTCAGCCACGTCAGAGCAGAACAACGAGGAAAGTCACTCATGTAGCCTGAACAAGGGTATAAACACATTTTTAGAAAGAATGTGCCAACATGAGAAGGAATGGTCAAAGAAAGAGCTGATACTCATAAAGCACTTACTATAGGCCCAGTAACGGTCTAAGTACTTTAACTTTTTCAAGTCCCTGAATCCTCACAACAATCCTATGAGGGAGATGGTACCTATTATCTCCATTTTGTAGATGAGAAAACTGATGCACAGAGAAATTAAGTAACTTCCCCCAGGCTGCACAGCTAGGATGTGGGATTTGAATTCAAACTGTCAGGCTCCAGAGTCCATATCAAGCAATGAAGAACAATGGTCATGGCAAATTAAGGATGGCCATGAATACTCTGACATTCCTCCCATCAAGGAGTAGACTCTATGTCCCTTCTTCTTGAACCCAAGCTTTCCTGAGGCTGATGTGACCAATAAGGAATGATGGAAGTAACACTATGCCAGTTCTGGGCACTGCTTTCAAGAAGACCAGCAATTTCCATTTATTTCCTGGGAGACATGAACCTCCATGTAAATTGTCTGACTGCCCTACTGGAGAGACCAAGAGGCCCTGAGACTATATGGAGAGACAGAGGGGGCCAGCAGAGCTCTCTAGCTGTCCCTTCTGGGGCACCAAGCATGTGGATAGGCTGTCTCAGACCCTTAGCCCCACCCAGTTGACCACGTAACTCCATTGGATATCATGTGGAGCAGATCAATGATCCCAGCTGAACCCCATCTAAATTTTTGATTCACAAAATCATGAGCTATATAATAAAATGGTTGCTGTTTTATACCACTGAATTTTGGAATAGTTTGTTACACAGCTATACTGTGTTAACTGGAACAGTGTTCTTCAAATTTTTTTATGAGACACACAGAAAGAAATACAATTTTCAGAAACGCCACATATGTACATACTAGGGAAGCCCTGAAGTTTGCTAAGTCTAAGTGGCCAAATGCCCATTTTAATATCATTTCTGGAATTTCTTAACTTGTGCATGATCAGTGACCACATAATTGCCTAAGTTGCATGAATCCAGCAATGTTAATAAGAAAGCAAGGAACATCACTTGGATTTATTAATAACATAATATTTACTTTGAAATATAAATAAAACATTGTAGATGCAACCCAGAAAAAAAATCCCTTTTGTGTGATCTATGTCTATATCTCCATCAGTAAGTTGAATTACAAATGTATTACTGCAAGACTAAAACGGAACAATAAAGATTATAATGCCATAAACAAAACGATTGAAATTTTCAAAAATTTAATATACATAACAACAAGGTATATGTCGAATTAATTTAAAAACAGCATTACATCTTTTCTCAGTCAACAAATTTTTCTAAATTTAATTCTGTTGTAATTTTGTATTTAAGAACTAAATTTAGTTTTTAGTAACTTGATTAAATTGAGGCTACAAATCTGACAAACTATATGCTATATTATCATCATGGATGTGTGTTGTGCCAGCTACATCCCCCTTTAGGACCGAAGGACTTAGTCTCCAAGCTGCTGTGAGTGCTGCTGGCCCACAGACGTCAGAGGTCAGCCCTTTCTGGGAATTGCCCTCTGGTAAAGAGTGCCACTTCACCCAAGGTCAGCCTCCCTATCCAAGGGCAGCCAGCACCCAAAGACTGGTTCATGTTCCCCAACATGGGACAGCTCTGGAGGGCCATCCTTTAGCGTTCTAGCTCCCTGTGGGGTAGATTGAGACCTTTGTTGAGACAGCATCGCAGCCCAATTTCTCTCTGCCTAAGCCCACTTTATCCCTTTTCCCATAGGTGTCAATGCCAAGAGCTCTCTCTACAATGATCATCTTTAATCCAGACAAGTTAAGGAACATACAGAGTACTGAGAAAAGAAGACAGTGTTAGAGAAAGGAAGAACTCAGAAAGCATCTCAATCCACCACTGAACCCAGGCAAGTGTCTGCATATGTTTGCAAATAGTTTAATGGCTGCAAAACAATCTTACAGATGACAGTCTGAGATGTGATTGTTTCTGTCTTATAATGTCAGACTTTTAAAAATCTAAGGACAAATTTTTCATGAAATGTCAGATTTATGCCTATATCCCAGAAATTTATTTCATTATAGGATTATGAGGCTTTGGGCCTCAGCTTCAGGTGATTATTAACCCTTAACACTTGACCATTTGGCATTTGGCCAGTACATATTCAGAGCACCACTAATATATATTTGGATTTATATGTATCATCTATCTGTCAATAAATCATCTGTCTGTCTGCCCATCTATTCATCCATCCATCCATCCCTCTCTCCATTCATCTAAAATAGAATCTCACAAAATAACACTTGTCCTTACTATGTGTAATATACTCTAATCTTTTCTATTCTATTTCACTTTTTAAATGGCCCATTATGACCTGCTAAGTTATTTCTTGACCCACCAATGAGTCAATACTTACAGTTTGAGAAAGGATATGCACTGAAGAATTTGTTCGAGAAGGACAGCATTTTCTGGGAGAAGTAATGCCCCAAATTAGCATCCCTGATATTCAGTTTATTTGGCAGGCAGAGTGAGGATCCCAGCTTCATGACACTAGCGTTAAGATCTTCACTCTGATTGCCTTGCTCTGATTCACACTCAACAATCAATTTACACTGTTTGCCCTGTGGTTTCTGCACAGCCTACTCCCTCTACCTGGGACCAGTTCTTTTGCCCTGCCTCACTGTTGCCGGATTACAACTGCAGAGATGCCCCCTTCTCCTAGAAGCCTCACTGGACTCTAGGAGGCTGAGTTTGGTCTGTGTATTTAAAACTGACTGTATTGCCCTTTCCTGTTTACTAGGTGGAGGGTTCTAAGAGCTTACAGACTGTTTTACTTATGTCTAACTCCCTAGGACTTGACATGGTGGCTGGCACTGAGTAGGCACTTGGTACTTGTCTGCTGAGTAAGCAAATATTTGTCTAGCCACGTTCGTATTTCTATCAGAGAGAGACTGTCCTTGACCAGCCATTCCCCAACCAAACATTAGGATTTGGGCTTGCTTGGCAAACATAAACAATATTGTAATTCTTGTCAATTGATAGTTTGTGATTTACAGCTCTTTCCCCTGTGTTTAGTTTGTATGAGCCAGTTCCTATTAATTTCATTAACTCTGGAGGAATCCCAAAATTCAGTTTATAGAATGGTAGAATTGACTACCAGACATTTATGATTTCACTGAGTTAGTGTCACCTTCTAAATTCTTGATGGCAGCCATTTGATGTTGGAGTTGGCTATCCCTGCTTTACTCCCTGACATCAATTTTAAGTAGGGGACAATGTTTGAAGTCTAAGTTTCTTCAGAATATGGCTACCTTCTATATCTTCATCTGAATTAAAGTGATAACAGCCATAGAAATAGGTTTTCTGCTTTTTCTTGATTTGGTATAAAATATATTTTCTAAATTGCCTTTCAATATTTGTATTTCTTTTGTGGGATTATTTTTTTCCTTTTTGAGACTCAGTCTTTTTCCAAGAAAGGCCATTAACACTTTTTCAAATTGTTTTTGTCTCAAATGACATTAATCGGTGCTCAATGAACACATCTGTTAGTTTAAAAATCAGAGATGGCTATGGCAATGAACTTGAGAGATACTCCAGCTGGAACTTTGGTCTGCATGGATTTGTAACAACATTATTAATAAATAACCTTGGGTTATTTATTTTTTACTTGTGAGGGACGAGTAAAGGTCCAAAATTTCAATCAGGATAGAAAATGAATACTAGCACTTGAGCAAAAACCTCAAAGCAGGAAATATGAAGAAGAGAAAGGGATGACAACTGTGACAAGAACAGCAGTATTTCAGTGACTTCAAGTAGCAACTGTCTTTGGGAGGGGGTGTTTCCCCCAGTGGCTGGTTTAATAGAACCGAGAAAATAGCTGCTAGGGAGAGCCATGCAAGATGGGGTAGGAGGATAAAAGTCTTATAAATGAACAAACCTTACGAAACTACTTAACACAAACCTAGAGGCACTATGACTTCATATCATTATCAGTCATTTCACAAAGAAAAATTAAGGTCTTCTTTAGAGCAGTGCACAGAGTCTAGGGAACAACAGAAAGTGGAAAATACATTCAGAAATGAACTACTGGTGGTGTATCTGGCCCATGACATTTTTGTTCTTTTTGTCCTCTGGCCAAATTTCACCCTTGGATATATGTAAAAGTTCCTACTAAATTAAATGGAAGTTAAATGTGCATGCTCAAAGGACAAATCTGGCCTGCAGTATCTTTCCAAAGATATTAATTATGCAAGAGAAGTGAGAAGGGTTGTTGGGCCATTAGAGTTCTTGTTTCAGATGAGTAATGCCGGGGGAGAAGCAGCACTGGACTATTTCCTCCCCTGAAGAGGCTCCATCTTGGTGCTCCCTGACATCCAACATCCGTATGTTCTCATTGACACTTACGTGTGTCCATAGAAGCACACTGTATTCCAAGTAAATATTCGGGTGCCTGGAGCAGAAGGCTCCTAGACAATGTGAAAGTAGAATGGATTGTGAAATCATCAAAAAAGGGAAAATGGGAACTTTTACTCCACAGGCAAAACAGTGAGTTGTCACATCTTTATTGGTGAGAGGAGTAGGCGTATTACAGGGGGAAAAAGTACGCTGGGAAATAAAACATGTGGATTTTGAGTCTGATGTCTATTACAAGTCAGGTGTGTGACGTTGTGAATTGCAGCAAATGACTTTGCTACACTATACTTTGCTTTGGGTTCGTCACTTATAAAATAAAATGGTTGGTTAATAGGGTGAATAAGGGGTATTCTAGCACTAATATTCTGTGATTTTATGAGATATGATCTATAAAAGTGGTATACTAGCAATTAAAGACTATGGTGAAAGTTATAAGGGGGGAAGAAAGAAAGCTAAAGCAATGCATCATCTGAGAAGATTCTGATAATGTTTAGAAAAACAAAAACAAGACCAAAAAACAACAAACCCACTCTGAATAAGAGTAATGCCCTGAGTAAAAATAACAATAATTTATTTAGCAGGTATTATACAAATGTTGGGCTGAGTGGCACACTTTACATTCATCATCCCTAAATGTCACCGTTGTCTGCACATTAGGTGTGACAGATTGTATTTACCACTTGCGGACACAAGACTATCTCCCATCCCACATGCTCTTCTAGAACTTTGTCCCCTCACCATCAAGAGGTGGAGCCTAATTTCCTTTCCCTTGAATCTAGGTGGACTTGTGACTCGCTTGTAACCAGCAGAAGGTGACAGAAGCAGTTCTCCAGGGCTCCTGAGACTAGGTCCTAAAAGGCAAGGTAGCTTCTTCCTTGTTAATGGTAATCCTAGTTCTCAAATCCTTTAATGGCTAAATAAGCAACCTGGCTTCTTTGATGCTGGGGGATTGCGTTTGGGAGACAGCCCCCACAGAGAACACATGGAGATACCCTGAGCCAATGTGAAGAGAGATGCCCAGAAAACTCCTGGCTTCTCCAACATAACCTTTTCCCACTGTTCCAGCTCCGGCTACCCTCAGACTGCAACCACATGAGAATCCCTAGGCTGGAACTACTCAACCAAGCCCTTCCCAAATTCCTGAACCAGAAAAACTGTGAGAGATAATAACACTGGTGTTGTGATTTTATGCTACTAATTGCAGAGTCATTTGTTACTTAGCAATAGCTAACCAGTAGATTTTGGTACTGTTTGTACTTGAAATTGAGGTCTTTCTGTAAACAAAAGCCTGTAACATATGGTGTTGACTTTGAGACCAGGCAACAGTGAGAAGCTGGAAAGTACTTGTAGAGTCTGTTAGTGAAAGCCTCAAGAGTTTTGAAGAGAGTGTTAGCAGAAGCCCTGAGGGGGCTATTGGTGAAACTTAAAGGAAAGTGAAGGAAATATTATTCGAGCTGGAGACAAGGAGACTCTTGTTATGTACTACTGAGAAGTTTAGCAAATTTGTCGCCAATAATAATGTGGAAAATAGAGATGGTACCCAATGAACTCAGTGACCTAGCTAGGGAGACTTCTAAGGAGAGTGTTGTCTAATGGAGTGAATTACAAATCAATATCCAGGAAGCCCACACATTTTCTAAGGCTAAGGGGGACAGAGATTGTACGAAATGTGAAGAAGACTCTGGAACTCCAACTTTTTGCAGGTGGGAAGTAAGCTGAGAAGTTTGATGGTTGCAAATATGGGCCACTTCTTTTTTTTAATTTTTAATTTTTATTTTAAAGATGTGGGGTACAAGTCAGGATTGGGTGCATAAGTGGTCTAGGTACAGGTGAAGTTTGGGCCTCGTGTCAGCCCTCATCCTGCCTGCATTAGGATCAGGCATCCCTACTGATTTTATGTGCCCTCCCCTCCCTTCCCTGGCAGTGCCCCACCACTGCCAATCCCTTTCTTGTAGTATTATGATAGGAGTTTGGGGTTTACTTATGAGTGAGAACACGTGGTACTCAGTTCTTTGTTTCTGTGATAGATCACTGAGTATGATAAACTCCAAATCCATCCAGGTTGCTGCAAGTTTATAGTTTTGTCCTTCTTTATGTCTGTGTAATATTCCATTGTGTCTATGTACCACATTTTTTTAATCCAGTCCAGTTTTGATGGGCAGCATGGTTGGTTTCATGTTTTTGTGATTATAAGTAGTGCTGTAATAAACATGCGTGTGCAGGTATCTTTTTGGTAGAATGATTTGAGTTCCTCTGGGTATATTCCCAGAAGGGGGATTGCTGGGTCATATGGAAGGTTGATTTCTAGCTCTTTTAGGAATCGCCTGTTTCCCATAGAGGTTGAACTAGTTTGCATTCCCACCAACAGTGTAGAAGCGTTCCCTTTTCTCCGCATCCTTGCCAGCATCTGTTGTTTTTTGTTTTATTAATAATGGCCATTCTCACTGGAGTTAGGTAGTATCTCAATGTGGTTTTGATTTGCATTTCTCTGACGATTAGAGAGGCTGAACATTTTTCATGAAACAAAAAGGACCACAAATAGCCAAAACGATTCTCAGTAAAATAAACCAAGTGGGAGGTATCACACTTCCAGACTTTAAACTTTGTTATAAGGCTACAATAATCAAAATAGCCTTGTTTTGGTACAGGAACGGGCCATTTCTTATATAAGAAAAAGGATGACCTAGAGACGAACCAAGTACCACATGGCAGAGTTAAGAGCCATGGAAAACAACTCCCAGGAAGTGAGGCTGAGCCCCAGTGAAGGACTTGGAAATGTGTGCCTGGCTAGGCTTTATAATTTCTATGATTCAGTGACTGTGTGTGCATCCCATTTCCCCACTTTCTTGAATGAGAATTGCAGTTATCTAAGTCTGGTACTAAGTACAGAATATCCATTGTATGTTATGTGTGTGTGGGGCAGTAACTTGTCCTTATTGACTCCAGTTGGGGAAGTATGGTTAACCCAAAGCAAAGTACCCAAAGAACCACACCTGGACCTGATTTAGATCCTGGACTTTGAGACTGGTGCTTTCTGCAGGCTCTTGATTTTTATAGAAGAAAAGTATAGCCAAAAGCATAGAACCTGCCATAGTTAATGCTGTGATTTCCTTTTCTCATTGACATCTAAACCATTGACTTGGGTCTTACTTCCTCTGTGAAGCTGTCTGCTTTATGACTGAAAATAGGCTCCTTTGGAGAAGGAATAAAGTTTGTATTTGCCCAGCATATAACTTAGAGTTCTACATTATTTATTAGACAAACTTTACATGCTTGATGACAGTGAAAATGGTGACGAAAGCCTTATAACCTTCCTCCTCTTTTTACAGATCCTAGGGAACATACTTCTCCTGGCCACAGAGTTTTTCGTTCCAACACTGTCAATCCTGAATGACTCAGAACTATTTGTGCATGATCAACAGGGTAAATTCTGGAATTTTAGAGCTGGAAGGGACCTTTGAGGGTCAATAGTTCAACCTCTTCATTTTATAGTCGAGGACATTGAGGTTTTATTGGTCAGTGAGATGATTTACCATAAAGTGGCTAAGTGACCTGCCCAAGGTTGTATAATTAATGACAGAGCCAACTCTAGAAATTCCTTCTGTCATTACATTCTTTCATTCAACAAACTTCTCTGAGAGCCTGCTATTTGTAAGGCATGAGACAGATTCTCTCCTTCTCTGTTTCTCTTTGATACTCACTAGATGATGTTCAACAGATTTGGGAAGTAGAGAAGCATTCAAGCCAACATTCTGAATCTCTTCTTAGTAGTTCCAGAAGGGTCTGATGGGTGAAGGTGTTAAAACTATTGCCTTTGGCACTCTACTGTCTGTGAGTTTGGCTTATTTCTGCCAGACACCTTGTGTACCACCTAGCCACAGCTAATCAAGAACAAGGTAAATTGGCTATTTTCCTAATAGAATATTTTTCTTGCTCACATAGCTACCTTTGAATAGCACACATTTCATTTCATTCAAAATTTTACAGCAATCCTTCTTACCAGCTGCTTTGGCCTATTCCCTAATCTTTCCCAAAACCTGTCATTGGCTTTCAGTAAGATGGAGCTCAGCTTGGACCTCCAACTGGCTTGCACAGTCTTCTTTTAGTCTCTTTCTACACACAGTTTGGTGAGGTCTTGGCATCTTTCATCAAAATTTTCCCCACTCCTGGCACAATACCTCTTGTTGCACAACTCCCTACGTGAGGAATATTCTCTGTTTCCAAGAACATCAAGAACTTTGTTGATATTCTTGGAAAAAATCTTACTAAAAAAATCCACTTCCTCTTTAATCCTTTAGGCATTGTAAATGTGTAAATTCTTAACATTTCTTTTTTTGTTGTTGTTAGTGTTTATTATTGACATGCTGTATTGCTTAGAAAGTAAGGGTTATATCTGATAAGTGACTCTGGGTAGTCTTTGGTATATTATCACACACTCAAGATAATGTAATATTATAATTTTTAGTATAAAATTGCACACTCATTCAGTTGACTAAGTCCCAGGAACATTGTTCAGTTTTAGTCATAAGGATGTTTATATGTCAAGGAGAAGGTATATCCTCTTCCTTAAGGAGATTCTGCAATTAAAGTTTTGTGAGTCAAACAAGTGACAAATGGACAGAAATTAATACCCAATACCAAGTAGGAAAATATTGTGTTTTAAAGGTCAAATAATTTTTGGAACATTGGAAAAGAGGCAGATACTTCCAATAGTATTTTTGTGAAAGAAACATGGAGAACCACATCATTTGAACAAAAACAAATGTTAAATTTGATAACAAACAAATCAATGCCTCTAGAATTTGGAGAATTTGAAAGAAAATCTAATATTCAGATGTAAAAGAATGGGGTGTTTTATTCATGGAGAGAAACACTATTGTGATAATTTCTTGTTCTCAATCCTTGATCCTTTTCATAGGAAAAAAATTAAGACAAATGAATGGTTATGCATTCCCACTATTTTAACCAAATAGCTAAAATCTACAAGAAATGCCTCTTATGAATTTACAAACAAACAAACAAAGATTTTAAGAAGTATATGCACATGGTAATCCACAGAAACTTTTTAAGCAGCAGGGTAGTTGCCAGGATCATCTTTAATCGACTTCCAAACATACTTTTCAAATCAGGGGAGATTCAGGGAAAGTGGAGATGGGGACATCAGAGGCCTCAGAACTGCCAAATTTATTTAGGGAAAGGAAATACAGGTGGAAAAAATCTGTATCCACAACTCCCACACCCCATGTTGGTGGTCACTCCAGAACTAACGACTCACCAACAACATTTTCGGCAGATGAGATAACCGCATTCCCAAAGAGCCACAAAATGGACAAATTACTGTAATTAAAACACTGTTTCCATAGAGTCCTAGTTCTGTTGAGGCTCTAGTGGAGGGGTAACTGTGGAGGACTAGATCTGGGCTCTGCTCGCCACGTCTCCACACTAAAGAGAAGCTAGAATGGGGCAGACGCAGTTTTGGCTTTAGCGATTTGCAGTGCAGCGGCCTCATTCCCCTGAGGGTACCGAGTACTTCCTTAGCAACACCCTGTTCTCCCAGCCCTCCCCCGGCCCAAGATATCAGCTTCCTGAGGGCAGGGGAGGTGATCGACATCTTTCTTTATACTTTGTCCCCTGTCCTCAATGGCCATCTTCTCGCCTTACACGGGCCTTCCTTATATATGTTATGAGGAGCAGTGAGTTAAAGGTTTTATGCAAATAAAAGGGATGGGATGGTGCTGTGATCAGACAAGCCCGGAAAATGATGAATTAAACAAAACAAATAGTTGTATGGGGGAATTAAAAGGATTAATTTCCTTTTCGCCAATCTATGTACAGTATGACTTTTTAAGGAGGAGGACGTCCTATGTAGCACCTCTCAACCTTTTCTTATTCAGAAAAACACTCTCTCATGGCCACAGGACTACACTACATGCAGAGGAGAAAAAACAGCTGCCATGAGCTGGGGGTGGAGGGGAGCCTCTGGTCATGTGCAAATGTGCAATGCTCTCTGCAGGCCCTTAAAATTTATGAAGGGAGATGCCCTCAGGGGGCTGGGGACCCCAGAATAAGAGAGAGGAGCGGGAGGGAGTCAAAAGTGAGAGCCATTTCATCTCAGGCTGCTGTGGTCTGGGGAAACTTGGGCTAGAGCTGCAAAATCTCCTTATCCCAATCATTTCTTTGATTCTATCTTGTCTGCACGCTGCCAGTCCATTTTTCCTTCTTTCCCTTAATATTAAACTCCTAAAATGCCTGCTTTGCTTCTTCAAATCCCACACACTCTGCATCCCATTACACTTTGGCTCCAGCGCCCAACATCTACTGAAGGAGTTCTACCCGAGTCCCTCAGATTTCACCGTCACATCACACTTCATTTGCCACATGACCACAGGATGCATGGACATCAACAGGGGAGGTAGAGCCTCCCACATTTAGACCATGTGTTTCGAGTGGCTAACTTGGCTTCTATAATAATAGTAATAGAGATAGTATTGCTAACGTTTCTTGACTCCTTACTCTGCTCAGTTGCTATTTTCAACACTTCATATTAACGTATTTAAGACTCACAGCAACCCTGTGAGGGGATAAGGAACTTCCTTTATTCCCTGTGAGTGGCAGAGTCCAGGCCCCTACACTGTTATTCTTCCTGTTCATCCTTACTGGAGGGGATGAAGCTTAGAGAAAAGTGACCCTCCCCAAACCCTGTCCCCATTTTCAAGCCTGAGATGGTCATAGGGTAAAGTTAATCTATTTTTATGAGAAAATCTTGTTTACAGAGAAACTACCCATTACACTCAATGTCTAAAGCCTACAGAAGCCACTTAATAATGGTAAATTATTAACACTTTCACAATGAACCCAGAATGATGAATATAAATTTAGTTAATTTATTATATGGCTAGAATGAGTCAAGGCCTGGGTAAATATAGGTTTATGCTTCCGAAACTCATCTTTATATTTTCAAGATCCTTAAAAAAATTAGCAAATTTAGGAATTCTACTTCGATTTATGGTGCTTAGTCAAACTGCTTAAAAAAGTTTAGCTTTTGTCTTGTACCAGATTTACAAAACTGTCACTATGCTAGATTAATTGCTAGGTCACAAAAGAAAGATCTCAAACTGATGTCTTATAACTTTATTTTTGGGTGCTTTGCCTGCTTTTGCAGGCAGACTTGAAGGCAGAGGCCCTGTGGCCACGTGCAGCTCCTCCATGGGACAGCAGCTGGACTACACTAAAAGTGGAAAAGTTCTCATTCCACATTGACTCCCTTTTGCAATTTCGGTAAGTTCTTCAGTGACAGGAGCCGGCCTGCCAAAATGTCAGCAACAGGATCTGGTCCAACATAAACACCCAGCATTGTGTGGTTAATGCACTGAATTAGACTTACACTGCTACCCACCATTCCTGCTCAAAAACGACTTTCTTGATCCAAGAAAAACAGATCTGTCAGCAAGAAGATTGGGAGAGCTGTCAAATCGAGAAGTTGATGCTGTTTAAGACCCTTGTCATTAGCCAAGTCCAACGAAGACCTTAAGAACTGCGGGTTTCTGACAGACCCCTTGCTTGAGCTCATCAGTTCTTATTTTTAACTCCCCGAGATCCCAGACAGATGGTTTGTGTGGAAAAGAAGGGACTGATGATTCCATGTGTTTACCAATCAACCAGTTCAAGCACAAAGCCCAGTCAGTGTTCAGGGCTTCTAACCATCAGGCTCAGAATCCAACTTGTTCTGTACATTAAAAGTGAGAAATTTCATCCACAGTGACAACTTCCCTATGGTCCTATGGGGTCAGACCTCAGAGACAATACTGAAGTCACTTTTGACAACTCTTCGGTCTTTTATTATTCTCCCCACTCCAAGTACTTAAACTTCCTAAGTTTGCTATAATGTTCTTACAGATTCTATCTCCTTGTCCTATTTACTTGTAGTTCACCCCCCTGTTCTGTTCCTCTTCACATTTCCATTAGTAAGCATCTAAGAAATGGATTATAAACTATTGGTAACTAGAGAGAGTCAACTTAGTTATTTTGGAAACTTATTTTTGGTCGCTCATCTTTAAAGGAAGATTCTATTCTATAACACTAGGAAACAAAGATGTCCTACAGAAAGGAGAATTCCATGATTCTCACGTTTTAGGGTACATCAGAATTATATAAGAAACCTGTAAAAATGCATTTTGCCCATAGTGAGGCCCGTGTTCACCAACTGCCTCCATGGAGCTCAGGATTTGGCACTTTGAAAAACACTGACCTACACAGAGATAAAGACTGCCTCCTTCTCAATGGGTTCTGAACAGTCCACATTGAAAAGAATGTCTCCAGTGATTCTGATGCAGCTGAGCCACAAACCTCACTTTAAAAACTGCTCAGTGTATTTCCCTTATGTTCCTTCAAAACATCTCCCTAATGAGTTGTTGATCATTCCAAAGCTACCAGGGCAGAAGTTCTATTCCCTTAGGTAATAGAAAGTTGGGAGTGGGGAGAGCTGGTCATTTAGAAAGTGAAGGGAGGATAATGAATGCTTGAGCAATTGTGGCTATAACAGAAAAGAGGAGATTGGCTGGCTTGAAACAGAATGATATCCTCAAAATTTTAGATGTTGTTGCCAAGAGCCTTCCTCTAAAAAAATAGCTAAGTTGATAAAGGCTGTGTTTACTATTGATTGCTTCACAATTTCTTCTAAAGCAAACTTTCCTTGTTAAGGGCCAGATAGTAAATATTTTTTCCTTTGTGAGTCATATAGTCATTGTTGCATCTACTTAATCTGTTGTTGTAGTGTGAAAGCAGCTACAGATAATATGTAAATAAGCATGATTGTGTTCCAATAAAACTTTATTTATAAAAGTGAGGGGCTGGTCCACAGGCTGTGGGCCATAGTTTGTAAATGTTTGTTGTAGAATCAATATAATCAATATATTTAAACAAAATTATAGAGGAAGTGGAGCTGGTAAGATGCTGGGTTCCAACTGCATTTAAAAAATTATTTTAAAAAACATTTGTTGACTAGCGCACTTTCTGAAAATGGACTTCCCTTTGTAGATAAAAGATACTGGTATATTCAAGTTTTCTGCCCTTTCCTGTGGGCACAAAAAAGGAAAAGTAAGTAGAAAGGAGAAAAGAGAAGTGTTAATTTAAAAAATAAACAGGTGATAAATGCTTCAGAAAGAATGAATAATCACCTCTCATTACAGTGTGATATGGAGATGCTGTGAAAAGAACAAAGACTTTGTAACCAAAAGACCTTTATTCAATCAACTAAGTGGTGGAGCACTAACCAAGGGCTGAACGATGCTGAACACTGGGAATACCGAGATCTGGCGCTTAGGGAGATGAGAGTCCCATGAGGGACTGGCCTCCTGCCATATGGTTAGCACTGCATGTGTAAGGATACTAGAGACCCAAGGAAGAATGACCTTTCACAGCCTGAGGTACAGGAGGGCTTCTTACATGCAGTGCCTTAAGGATGAAGAGCAGCTGTATTGCCCTGCCCAGCTCCACCCAGCCTCCAACTTGGGACCTAGAGATCATCTCATCAAACTTGGAGAGACAGACACCCCTCCCCCATGCTGGATTGGACACAGAGGTCAGATCTGAGTGACAGGCTTGACAGGCAGCAAGCCGGGTGAGTCCAGATCTGATCCACCCTCCTCCCACTATAGGCCTGAGGCATCTGACCCACGCTAAGAGCAACTCTATCAGCTTACCCTGAGAGAAGAGGAAAGGGGCTGGAGAGCAGAACTGAAAGGAAGTTGGACTTACAGGAACCACCTCAGAGCGAGTTTTTTTTTTTTGTCTGTTTGTTTGTTTGAGGTTTTTTCCTCTCTTTCAGTTTTAAATAATGTTTTCATACTTGCTTGGTTTCTGTTATTTAATTATTGTGTTTTTTAGGCTTCCTGTCCATGTATGGGTATTTTTGAGAGAGAGTACATCAATAGGGTTTTTTTGTTGTTGTTGGTTTGTGTGTTTGCATGATTGTCTGTATGTTTTAGTATTTTTTTTTACTCTTTTCTGTCTGTTTGTGTCTCTTTTCATTTGTTAGTTGTTACATCTGTCTGTTTTCCCTCTTACTCCTTTCTCTCCACCTTCCTCTCACCCTCCCTTCTTCCTTTTTCCATATTTTCCTTTTTCTTACCTCATTTTGCTTTCAGGGAGCAAACTTATACCCCCACTGCATGGATAGATTGTAAGGCAGTGGGAAGTGGGTTCTAGGGGGCCCACCTGTCAGTGGATACAGGGATCTGCAGATAGAGTCTGAATCACAGTTCCCCCCTCAATTAAATCTCAAAACTGTGAAAAAATACAGTCTCCCACTACAGTTCAGCTTCAGAATTGAACAAAGTCAGAGAATCCACAAAAGGAAGAATGGGAGATTGAGCAAACAGAAGTAAAAGCTACTCCCTCCCCACCCCATCACTGAAAAACAGAATTAAAGAAAAGGGGAAAAAAAGGAGGGAGGAAAATCACACACATGAACAAAAACCAAAAGAAGAATGTGGGTCTCACACAGACCCCTGGGAGGTCAGACACTGAGAATACAGACTCTGGAATACAAATGATGAAGAGCTCCCAGAATGACTGGTCTCAAACCACAAACCCAGATATCAAGACATTAATAGAGAAAATAAATAGAATTGAGGAGAAGCAAGAGGAAAGAATGGAGGAGTTGATAACTGAGATAATAAAGAATACAGTCAATGAAATAAATAACAAACTGATAAGCATGGAAAGCAGAATTAGCCAAGCAGAAGAAAGAATCTCAGAGCTTGAGGACCAAAATATGGAACTAACCCAAATTGTCAAAAACATAGAAAAGAAGCTTAAAAAGACAGAGCACAATCTTCAAGAGATGAGCAATTATTTCAAGAGGCTGAACCAAAGATTAATTGGACTTCCCGAGGTAGAAAGAAAGATATAGACCACACTGGAACAAACATTCCATTAAATTATCCAAGAAAACTTCCCTCATCTCATCAGTGATGTGACCATTCAAACACAAGAGGTTCAGAGAACCCCTGCAAGATGATAAATTAGTAGACCAACCCCTAAACACATAGTAATTTGCCTACACAAAGTAGGTATAAAATAAAAAATCCTAAAGGCAGTGAGAGAAAAAGATCGGACTACCTACAGGGGAAGACCAATTAGAATAGCAGCAGACTTATCCACAGAAACACTTCAGGCAAGGAGAACGTAGAGCCCAATCTTCAAAGTTCTCAAAGATACACAATTTCAACCAAGAATTACCTACCCATCTAAGCTAAGCTTCATCAGTGATGAAACATTAACATCTTTCGCAGACATTCATTCCCTAAGAGCTTACGCGGCCTTCAGACCACCTCTACAGGATTATAATCAAAAGAGAATTCGTGTGCCAGAATGGAAAAATAAAAGACAAAATCTATTCCATTAAAAAGTCAACTGAAACATCAAGAAAGAAACTAAATCCAGGTTATTCTTCTAAGACTTGTAACAAGGAAGTAATTTGGAATTTAGTCCAAATTGATGACAAATAATAAAACTCAAAAACAATAGACAAGGTAAAAATCTAATAACAGGTATGCTATAGTTTTCTTCTGAAGCATCATTTTTTTCTAGTTCTCCATTTTTATCAAATGTAATCTTACTAGGACCAATTTATTTGCAATATAAGTTTTAGTCTTATTATACTTGCCCTGCTTATTTGCATAAAGTGCAACAAGAATATAGAATGGCCATTTAGGAGTTTTTAAAGTTAGTTTTGCTGGGACTATCATGAGGAATTTTGGATTTGACTTTTTAGAGCCTGGAGGTTAGTAAAGTTAAGGATTTGTCATCAGACTCTCTGCAATACTTGTATGAATTGGGTGAATTCCTCTCTTCTCAAGGTCCCTAAATAACTTGATGGTTCTGGGCCTTTCCAAAAGAGATATTCTTTACTTACCATGAAAACAGATACATAGTAAGGAAACCATGTAGACCAAGTATCAGGCCAGTCTTTTCAAAGGGCTTTTAATCAGCTCTATAAAGTCAACCTCAATTCCATAAAGAAGTCTGGTCATATTGGAAAATATGCCTTGGGGAAAAAAAGGGTATAATTACTGTGTCCTGTTACAAAATAAAACAAGTTCTTATTGGCTTTATGCAAACAACCATATTGTCATTAATTAAGAACACTCATGGATAGTTTCTAAATTTTGGTGAAATGCAATCCTTGTGTCAGTATGTTATTAATGTTAAAGCTAAATTTAATAAAATCTTATAAACAAATCTATCTAATGTCAATCAGCTTTGACCACATAAACCTTTTATAAGAGGTTTCCATACATCTTTTATAATCTCTTACAATTTTCTGTTATAGAACAGATCAATGCTCTAAGAAAGCAAGCCCTGCTTTTCCAGCAGAAGGGCCCAGACTCTGACCCTGCCTCAGTGTGATTTAATATTAATGTTCAATTTTTAGAAAAACTAAATAATTCCCTTTTATTTTTATTTATTTATTTTTGAGTTTGAGTCTCACTCTGTCGCCCAGACTGGATGGAGTGCAGTAACCACCCCGGGTCACTGCATCCTCGACCTGCTGGGCTCTGGTGATCCTTCCGCCTCAGCCTTCCAAGTAGCTGGAACTACAGGCGCGCGCTACACACACGGCTAATTTTTTGATTTATCGTAGAGATGAGGTCTCACCAAGTTGCCCAGGCGGGTCTCGAACCCGTGGGCTCAGGCAATCCGCTCACATCAGCCTCCCATGGTGCGGGATTACAGACTGAGCCACCGAGCCCGGTTTAGATTTTAAATGATAAAATACAATGTCACAGTTTAAACTTAGAAAAATGAGAAAGCTAAATAGAAGTGCTGCTTAGAAATTTTGTTTGAAAGCAGTCTGCAGTATTAGGTAGTATTCATAGCAATGGAAAGAATGTATGCATCATTTTAAAAATAGAATTAAGCATTTTTGTCGAGTGTTTAGAGATCAAAACAATTGGGAACAGAAGAAAAGATAACTTTAATATTTTGAAACTTGGTTACTGGGACCCTGGTGGCTCTGCTAGAGGGCATGCCCAGACCAGATGAATTCATTTGGAGATTTGCTGAATTTGAGACTACACGTTGAATAGCATCCTGCAGTATGTTTTCTCTGAAGTCAAAATTCGGGTGACGATTAGCAGCTTTTTTTTAATGAGAAAAAAAGGGAAAGGGATAGGTAAAACAATTGTTGGAAAATTCATCTAATTAAAGTTACTTTTCTTTAGTAGGACTTTCAGTACCTTTAATATTGTAATATGCATCATGGCTGTCTAAGAGGAGAATGAGCACTTGACTGCAGACATTTTTTTCCCACATATTTACTTTATACATAGTCAAGAGAAAATATTTTAGAAAAATATAGATATAAAATTTCCAAGTAGGCCATCAAAAGAGAAAAATTGTGATTAGAAGAAAGAAAATGACTGAAGATGTTTAGATTATAAAGGTGATAATTGAATGTAGAAGTGGTGAAAATAGATGAAAATGTGCAGTTAGAATAAAAAGTACAGGACAAACATGGATAAATCTTACACTTTATAGAGGGATATAGGAATGAAACTGAGCAAAGAGTACAGGAAAAATGAAATGAGATAATTTAAGAGAAGAGTGTGGAATCACTAAAAAAAAAGGAAAAAAATCAAAAAGATTATCTTGGCAACAAACTAAATTCTGTAAACAAGTTGCAAAACAGTAAATACTGAGGAAAAAAATCAATCTTTGGATCAATTTTCATGTCTTTTTTTTTTTAAGCAGCTTCAGAGAAATGGTACAGTCAGAATTCAGATTGAAAGAGACCAGGGAAATAAGTAATTTGAGTAATGGATTCATCAAAAATTTTAATACATGTGTGAAATATCAAAAATACCTAAAATAAATTTTAAGAGTTTGCAGAATAAAAAAAAGAAATGGCACCTAGGTGGCACTTGAGCAAGTTGCTCATTTGCAGAAAGTGACTAATAAGAGAAAAATAAGTTTTAATTAGGTCTGAGAGAAAGAGTGAGAGAGAGAAATGCAGGAGGAGAAAAGGAGAAAGCTTAAGATAACTTGTACAGAATTTAAAAATTGGGGAAAAAAAATAATAAAGATATTTTTGAGAGATAAAAGTGAAATTGCCCTATGTAAGATTAACTGACTTAAGAAACTGAAGGCAGGTAGGAGCAAGGGTCACTGCTTCTGTACAGGATTCTTCTGGTGGAAACCTACCGTATTGGGATGGAAAGATCATTGCCTTTAGAAACAAAGATATCTTGCATCTTGCTTCAGTCATTTTGCAACTATAAACTAGGTAAGTTTCTCTAACTTCTCTTAGTTTTTGTATTCTTTTTGTTAAAAGTGGCTTGCAAAGTCTAAAAATCTTAAGGCAGGTAAAAGTTTTTATTATAGACAATGAAGAAAAATAACACATATTTTTCATTGTTTTGTCAAGAAATTTTTTTTAATCTAAAACATTCTGGTCTGTTTCTAATAAAAATGATTTTAGAAATTAAAAGTGTTATTATATGTAGTTTCTTTGTCCATAGATATTTAAAATGTGGATTTGGGTTGAACTTTCAGTGTGCTATAGAGTCCCTGTTTGCTTATCCAAACCACTCTCAAACTTTTTCCACCCTGCTTAGCTTTCCTGGGAGGCTAAAATGTGTGAACTGCACCAATAAGCTTCTTGGCTCTCTGTCTTGCTACTTCGTTCTACCAGTAGAGGTATCTAACCCGAAGACTGCAATGTGGGAGGAAAGAAGGGTCAGAGCCACTGGTTGACTATTTACTTCTACCAAACACAACTCCAGTACAAAAGCACTCTCCCGGAACTGCTCTCTCCATATTCTATCATTGCTCCCTCACTTTTCTTCAGGTCTTTGGTTGATAATAGTTCCATGCTACTGTTTGGAAGTGTATTTCACTTTCTTATTTGTTTTCCTTGTCTCTGCCAACAACTTTGCCAACAATTATGTTTTTCCTTAATTAATTTTCCACTTCCCACTCATGTGTGTCATGTTTTCTCCAAGCACCATAACTGATATAATTGAGGAATATATGTGTATACACAAGAAGCAGTTCCAAATTTACACAGGATTCTATTTATTTACCATATTATAAGATAAAATTTCTTATCAATCTATATTGATTTCTATTTCTCTAACACTGACAGTAAGGTCTAAGTAGGCCAGTTCCTTTAATAAAGCTATGTAATTGTATTTAGCTCTGATGAGTTCACTTATCCAACCATGCCAGTTTGTCTCCAAAATGTAGATGATAAAATTGACACAGAGAAGTAGTAATTTGTGTTTTTCAAACATTATACTGTGTCACCTTGAAAATATAATTGCCTATCTATAAACTGTGAATAATTATTTTACCTAATTGCTAGGTTTGTTGAGTAGATTAAATGGATAATATATTGAAAGTGCTTTGAGCAGTGTTGTGTCAGTCAGGTTTCCTCAGAGAAACAAAAGCAGTGGGATAGAGATAGATATTTGGATAAATAGATGAAGATATCTGTCTCCTATATAAAAGAGGGGTTTTATTATAATAATTGGCTTATGCAATTACAGAGTCTGAGAAGAGCCATGATTAGCCATCCAAAGAAAGCTGGAGAACCACCAAAGCAATTTTGTCTGTGTGATAGCTCAGTAACCAGGAGCTCTGCTGTCTGAGTTTAAAAGAGGGAAATCAAGCTCAAGAAGAGAATTAGAGAATTCACTCTTCCTTGGTCTTTGTGTTCCATTCCAGAAGGCCCTCAACAGATTGGATGATGCCTACTCACATTGGTCAGAGTGAATCTTCTTTACTTATCCTATTGATTCAAATGCTAATTTCTTCCAGAAACATCCTTATAGTCATACCTAGAAATAATGTGGTACCAGCTATCTGGGCATTCCTTATCTCAATCAAGTTGACACATAAAATTAGCCATTCTGAGTGTCTTAGGTATAATACATAGTGTAGAATTATTAGCTGTACTAAGTATTCTCATTCATCTTGTCTTTGTTTTTATTATTATTGTTACTATTATTATTATTGTTATTCCTATGAGTATAGCCATACCCCTGGAGACCTCAGTTGTTTAGAATCCTATAATTAGCCAGGTTCGGTGGCTCAGCCTGTAATCCTAGTGCTTTGGGACCCGCCTGGGCAAATTGGTGAGACCTCATCTCTACAATAATCAAAAATTAGCCGTGCGTGGTAGCGTGGTAGCTTGTGCCTGTAGTTCCAGCTACTTGGAAGGCTGAGGCGGAAGGATCGCCGGAGCCCAGCAGGTCGAGGCTGTGGTGGTCGGGAGCAGCCACTGCACTCCAGTCTGGGTGACAGAGTGAGACTCCAACTCAAAAAAAAAAAAAAAAAAAAAAAGAATCCTATAACTTCCAGTGAAATGCTCAGCCTAGACTGATCAGCCACACTATTCTAAGATTCAGTCAATAACAAAAACCAAAGCCTCCCAATTCATGCATCATAACCTGGAATATTGTTCCCACAGCATGCTTTATTTATCACAATTTAGCCAAACTTCCTTCTCTTTCTTGCTCCCCAGAACTAGGCTGAGCATTTCACTGGAAGTTATAGGAATCTAAACAACTGAGGTCTCTAGTGGTATGGCTATACTCACTGGAATAACAATAATTGTCCATATTAAATCTCAGTTTATCATTAGTAAATACCTAGAAATTATTCAAATTTTAAGTCCACTCTAGCTCTTCTTTAATTCAATTGCTTTGTAGCCCCTATATAAATTGACTCACACAATCAATCGATTATTGGGTCTAGCAAGTCTTGAGGGAGAATTTCTTCTTCTCTGGAAAATTTCAGTTTTTGCTATGCAGACTTTCAAATGTGTTTAGGGGGTCCACCCATATAATTGAAAATAATATAGTCGGGCGTGGTAGCGTGCACCTGTAGTTTCAGCTACTTGGAAATCTGAGGTGGAAGGATCGCCGGAGCCCAGCAGGTCGAGGCTGCGGTGGCCGGGAGCGGCCACTGCACTCCAGTCTGGGCGACAGAGAGAGACTCCAACTCAAAAAAAAAAAAAGACTATTTATTTAGCCAGGCTTGGTGGCTCAGGCTGTAATCCCACGCCTTGGGAGGCTGAGGTGAGTGGATTGCCTGAGCCCACGAGTTCGAGACCTGCCTGGGTAACTCGGTGAGACTTCATCTCTACAATAAATAATAATAATAAAAAAATTAGCCGGGTGTGTTAGCGCACTCCTGTAGTTCCAGCTACTTGGAAGGCTGAGGCGGAAGGATCGCTGGAGCCCAGCAGGTAGAGGCTGTGGTGGCTGGGAGCGGCCACTGCACTCCAGTCTGGGCAACAGAGTGAGACTCAAACTCAAAAAAAAAAAAAAGAAAGTAAGCTAGAATATGAATTGTAACTAAATCATATTGATGACAATCTCAGGTATGTCTGATAGTTATGGCAAAGTATGTAAGGAGATATATTTATACACACACACACACACACATACACACACACTATGGCAATGTTAAAAATGAAAATATAAAACAAAACATATTATAATAAAAATGTAATATACTCGATCATATCAATTTCACATTCAGACATTTATAAATTCATGTATGTAAATCAAGCAAATGTAAACATAACTACCTATCTATGCAGATAGATAACTGCAGTATTGATTCTTTCAGTTTATCATTTCACTGACAAACAAAATGAAT
>CAUYQG010075486.1:0-13562 GCA_963574415.1 Tarsius wallacei | reverse complement strand
CACTAGCTTACACTCCCACCAACAGTGTAGGAGTGTTCCCTTTTCGCCACACCCTCTCCAGCAATTGTTATTTTTTGAGTTATTGATAATTGCCATTCTGACTGGAGTTAGGTGGTATCTCAGCGTGGTTTTGATTTGCATCCCCCTGATGATTAGTGAGGTTGAACACTTCTTCATGTGTCTGTAGGCTGCTCGGATGTCCTCCTTTGAGAAGTGTCTGTTCATATCCTTTGCCCATTTTATAATGGGGTTGTTTGTTTTTTTCTTTTCTGCGCATTGGAGTTCCCTGTAGATCCAGGATGTTAAGCCCTTGTCTGATCTGGAGTTGGCAAATACTTTTTCCCAGTCTGTAGGCTGTCTCCCTACTCTCTTGATGGTTTCTTTAGCTTTGCATAGAATTGAGTAATCAATTAAAATCTTTTTATTAGAAAATTATCTTTCTCTTTGCAATGTACGTATTCTTTCTTGCATCTACCAATCCTAAAAGCCCACTTTCCTCATGTGAAAATCTAGTTCAGGTCTTTAGAATGTATTATTATATGGAAACGTCTATCAACTTTGTTTTTCTTTGTTTTGCTTTTCAGTAGAATCTGAATAGCTTCAAATGCTACTTCATGACTGTTACACTCCTGGCGTTGAAATGATCCACCCTCACTTTACCTCCTTGTCTCTAAATTGTGTTCTTATGATTTATTTTGCACATAACCAAAATAAAATAAGATCATGGAGTTAAGAAGATTGAGAAAGAAAGTATTTCCCTCATTCTATCAGCAGAAATATATGATTCAAAAGTTAAAAAATATCTTATGTATTCTTGTAGAAGTTTCTTTCATGCTTATCCTTCATCAACTTACAGTCAGGCAAAAATCAGCCCTGAATGCAACTTGTTCAGAAAACTGAAACCCACTTCTTATCTCATCATGTCTTAGAAAGTGCAGGTAAGCCTTGCTATTGATGCTTATACTGGTTCTGAGGGTCAATATTTTCTTAGCCAGGGCCTAAGAAGTACACTCAACATAATTTTCAGTGGGATAAATTATTAATTCCTCCTCCTTTAAGTACTTGAACATTTTGATTTAATACAATGCTTAACTCTGATAGATCTAAGACCCCTTTCCCTGTTACAGAGTGTGAAAGAATAGTTAATATTTCATATACACATGGCAAAATAATGTCACTAGGAGTGTCCAGAATAAATCACTGAACAGCTATCTACTATCATCAAAAAGAGCTTTAAATAAAATATTGTAAATAAAGATTATTTTGTATAGCTATTTCCCAGTAGGGCCATCAAACAATACTTGTGCAACTTGATGGAACTGCCTTAAGATTTTAGCTGGTATAAATCACAATCACCTATTTAGCAAAACCCTTCATCCAATTATGTTGGTGTTTATTATTTAACCAGGTGATCTTAGAGGGTATATTAAACCAGTGATACTTAAGCCTGAACATTGCATGAGTGATTTACTGCGTGTTTGACCATACCTTTTTTACAAGCTAAAATTATTGTGACCAGGCTTTCCTGACGGGGACTATCAAGCCATCTCTGTTTCAGATTCCCCTGAGATTTTTGTTAAAAATGTAGATTCCTTGATACCACCAAAAATACACGATTTTATTAGTCTGCGGTGAAATTCAATGATTCTTATTTAGTTGATCTAGATTGGCATTTGACCACTGACTTAGTATCTGGAACTCTAGAAAGCCATCCACTCACTTACCCTGCTTAAGAGCAGACTCCATCATATTTGGGAAGAATGGGTCTATGGGCCTCTCTGCACACTTCTGACAGGGGCTTCTGCCTGCTTCTGACTAGAGCAGGCAGCATTTCATTCAAGTGATTGTCCTTGTTTGGCTTCTTAATGTTCAGAAAATATTAATCCAATTCCAGTTGCACAAGAGCTAAATTATGGTTCTGTTCTTTCCTGGTAACATAGCAGCAGTTCAGACTCTTGCCAAGATTCAGAGATATTCTCCCAGTTACAAATGTTTAACTAACAATATTTGGTAACAAAAAAGTTCTAAGCCAAAACAAAACTGCCACCACCAAATAGTGTCACTTTGAACTTACCTATAAAAAGACTTCCAAATGATCTTTCAGAAACTAACTGTAAGTAATTAGAAAAAAATTCTGGGACTCACGACTGTTCTTTGCATATGAAAATCTCTAACAGAAAATAACATTTTTGGAGAATATGCTGTAGGATTAGGTAGGTTTTTTTTCCTCCAGCTATTTTATTTATTTATTTATTTATTTTAATTTTAGAGTTGTGAGGTACATGTGAGAATTTGCTACTTAAGTCAATTGTGTGCAGGTGAGATTTGGTCTTCTACCAAGCCCTCTCTCTCTTTCTCGTAGTGGAAATGGTACCCAATGAGTGATTGTGTTCCTCGTTCCCTCCTTCCCCCACTAGTAGTGACTAGTGTCAGTTTTTCCTCCCTTTGTGTTCTTTAGGGTCCATTTATGAATGAGAGCATGCAATGTTCAGTTTTTTGTTTCTGTGATAGTTCAATGATGGTCTCCAGTTACATTCATGTTGCTGCAAAGGCCATGATTTTGTTCTTCTTTATGGCTGCATATTCCATCATGTATATGTACCACATTCTCTTTATTCAGTCTACTTTCGATAGTCATCCAGGTTGGTTCCATGATTTGCTATCATGAATAATGTTGCAATGAACATATGTTTGTGGGTGTCTATTTGGTAGAGAGATTTATGTTTCTCTGAGTATATTTACAAAAGTGGGATTCCTGGATCATATGGTGGCTCAATTTTTAGTTTTTTTGAGAAAATACCACATTGCTTTACATACCAACAGTGTAGAAACATTCTCTTTTCTCCACAGGCTCACCAACACCCATCATTTTTTGACTTTTTAATGATAGCCATTTTGATTGGTGTGAGGTAGTATCTCACTATAGTTTTGATTTGCCCCTCTCTGATTATTAGTGAAGAGGAACATTATTTTTATATGTTTGTTGGCTGTTTGGATGTCTTCCTTTGAGAAGCCTCTGTTCATGTCCTTTATCCACTTTTTAATAAATTATATATTTGTTTTCCTGTCATTTTGTGTGATTTGTTTGGGTTCCTCGTAGATCTTTGATTTTAGACCTTTGTTGCATGAATAGATTGCAAATATTTTTTTCCCATTCTGCGGATTGTCTTTTTAGTCTCTTGATGGTTCTTTTGCTGTGCAAAAACGTTTAGCTTGATAAAGTCCTACCTGTCAATTTTAGCTTTTGCTGCATTTGCTTTTCAGGAATTGGCCATGAATTCATTGCCTACTTTGATGTCTAGGAGGGTGTTTCCTAAGTTTTTTTCTAATATTCTTATGTTTGGGGTTTCACATTTAAGTCCTTGATCCATTTTGAATTAATTTTTGTATATGGTAATAGGTAGGGGTCCAATTTCATTCTTCTGCGTGTGGTTAACTAGTTTTCTGAGCACCATTTGCTAAATATGGCAACCTTTCCTCATTTTTTTTTTTTTTGGTCCACTTTGTCAAAGATGAGTTGGTTGAAGGTCTGTGGTTTTATTTCTGGATTATCTGTCTTGTTCTATTGGCCTATACCCCTCCAGCTATCTTAGAATTGATTCTTACATTAACCACAGGTGGATCTGTGTCTTCTTATTGTACTGTATGTGAGCGAGTGAACATGTGGTGTGTATGTGTGCATGCATACCTAAGCCATTATTTTGATATGACAATGACACCCTTCATTGAAAAGCACCCCAAAAAAGAATGTAGAGAAAATGTATTGGGCAACCCCTCGGGTCTCCTCCCACTGTGGGAGGTTTTCTATCCTCTCAATAAATCCTGCTTTAAAAAAAGAAAGAAAGAAAATGTATTATATTTACTCAAAGGTGTTGAGAACATTGTTTATGGTATTTTAAATTATATGGAGGAGTATATAAAAAAAATTCTGCCTGGATGTAGTGCCAGGAGTACTTGTATTTTTCATGCTTTCATCTTAAGAACACTGCACAACGTACTTTTTTTTTTTCCAAATTGGGCTCATGGTTCAGATTACCTGCTGGAAGGATTAGAGGCAGATCTGTAACCTGCCGAAACCCATTTTTGTATACAAGACAGCATGGCAAATGTTGTATGTACTCATCTCTGCCTGACTTTGCTTCATTTTCCTGTCTTCCTTTCCTATTTGCTTCTATTTCCTGGCATTTTAATTTTTTTAAAATGTATTTTGTATTTGGATGATTTGGGGAGCAAACAAAAATAATAAAATCTGTCAGAAAGCATTAAAAAACAAAAGTACTAGAAAAATTTTAAAGAGATAAATGTTAAGCAAAATTGAAAACTGGCTGCAGATATATTTGGGTTTATATCATTTTAGCAAATTATTTGTTTTACACAATTTACTAACCTACATCACAGAGAGAATACTTGAACTTAAAATATACAGGTGAGGGACAAATGCAAATTTGGGGTCCCAGTCTCCCAGACTGTGGCGTCTATGGAAGAGAATGTCTGGTTACAAATCCTGCTGATGATTGGATACGTTTTTTCTGCCTGTGTCACAGCTCATGAGTGAACATCTTGTTTTATTTATACCAAGACTCCCCAGATGATATTTGGTAGTGCTTTACCATGATATAGTACATTCAAAATTTTTATTCACAAAAATCTCCCAAAAAGGAGTTTGAAATGACAGATAAATTTAAATCATTTCCCAATTAATAAACTTCAAAGTTTGATGAGCAACTTAGTTCTGATTTTCTTAAAATTGAAAAAATTTAACATTTTATTCAAGAAATATAAATACTTGTCCCCTCAGAACTATTAATTCAGCAATCTACTAGTCATCCTTTCAGAATCCTGCAGTTCCAGTTTTCTTCTCAGTTAACTATAGATCCCAGTCCTTTTGATTTGGGCATTTTTCCCTATTAGGACATATTATTGATAGATAGGAGCCACTCTGTATTCAGGAGATTTGTGAGCTAAATTCTGGGTCTAGCACATGCTAAGATGCAGGCCCTTGATACACCTTTGTTGCCAACAAAATGAACAAGTCAGTCAACAAGCCAAAGGACCCCTTCACCCCCATCCAGGGTTATACTTTGTTTTATTCTATTTTGGAAAGTGTTAAAGATAATATGAGACACTGTTAATGAAGAAAAAAAATCAGTGTTTGCTACATACCTAAACACTGTACTAAGAAGGAATATACAGTTTTAAAGGACTAAATCCACACCCACATTAACTCTTTTGTGAAGAAGAATATAAGCAAAGTTAGTAAAATACATTTTTTGGTGCTAGAGATTAGACAGGATAAAACCTCTGGCCTGAAGGAAGGTGGTGTCGGAAAAGGCTTTCCTGGAGTTTAAAAGCAGAGATGAAGAAGACCACTTAGGCAGAAGGGACAGATCCACAATAGGAGCGGGTATGGAATAACAAACCCGTTAAAGAATAGTACATAAGTTAAAGAAAAAATGGGGACCCATAGCAGAAAATCAGATGGGAGGAAAGGGGCAGATAGCAAGAAGCGTTTTATGATATTCAAGGAAATTTGAAACTCATGTTATGTAATGGGAATAACTGAAGAATTCTATCCAGAGGAGTGACATGGCTGGGTTTGTGTTTTGAAGAGTACATTAATGGAATAGACCTATAGCTGGTGAATTTGAAAGCTGGATGTTGTAAGTTTTAATCTCAGATAGGTTTTTATAGAAAAAAGAAATATGATTTGGAACTAAACCAAGGCAGTGGCAGTGAGGCTGGAAAATAAACACTAGATTTCATATCTAGATGAAAATTTGGGAAATAAGAGAGGTCACATTGGCCTTTAATTCTATTTACAGTGGATCCCAGCCACCATCCACTTTAGCAGAGGTGCTGTTCCAGTAGCTGAGAGCACTAGGTGCTTTAGATACATTTGTGAATTCTTCCTTCCCTTGTTAACATTCTTTTTTGTCTGTGTGTGGGTTGAAGTAAGAGCACATATAGAAGTTTACTCTTAGGGCTGTCTTTCTCTCTTCCCGCAATTCAGGACCCCACCCCCTCCATCTGGCACATGTTACCTCAGGCACCCTGATGTTGCTGCCAATTTGCTAGTCTTAGAGCCAAGAATCTGCCACCACCTGCCCACTATAGCCTGCTCTGCTAGCTGCTCCTCTGACAATGGTGGCTTTAGTAGACAAGTGTGGGTTTTGAGAGTTCTATTCTCTTCCCCCACCCCGAGCGTATGTTTGTGAGCATATGTATCTACTGTAACTAGGAGAAAGCAGGCTCAATTTTTTCTGTTCATGTTATACATCTTACAGAGTATCTCATATCAAAGCCTGTTCACAGTCCAAGTCTTGGAAGCTTTTTAGTGGCACAGCTTACACTTGGGTTACTACTTCTCAAGGGTTACCATGCTGTCAGTTGAGATTTAATTTTCCACTGTAGCAGTGGTCTCCAACCTTTTTTTTTTTTTTTTTTTTTGGCATCAGGGACTGGTTTCGTGGAAGACAATTTTTCCAAGGACTGGGGGTGGGGGATGGTTTCGGGATGAGTCAAGCACATAACATTTATTGTGTACTTTATTTCTATTATTATTACATTGCAATATATAATGAAATAATATACAACTCACCATTTAAAAAAAAGAGGCATGGACAGAAGTCGTAAATAATATAGTGGGCAGGTCATGTGCAGACTGAAATAAGTGTTGGACTCTGACTTAAAGCCTGCCAACAGATGCAGCTGTGTAGTTGAGGTACATCTGCCCACTTGCCACTTACTAATAGGATTTTTTATATGAGTCTGCAAGCAATTGATTTATTATGTATCTGCAGTCAAATCTCACAGCTAATGTTCATCTGTATTTGCAGCCACTCCCCAGGGCTAGCATCACCAACTCAGTTCCACCTCAGATCATCAGGCATTCGATTCTCATAGGGAGGGCAACCTAGATCCCTTGCATGCACAGTTCACAATAGGGTTCACACTCCTATGGGAATCTAATGCTGCCACTGATATGACAGAAAATGGAACTCAGGTGATAATGCCAACGATGGGGAGCTGCTGTAAATACAGAAGAAGCTTTGCTCGATCGCCAGCTACTCTTTTCTTGCTGTGCTGCCTGGTTCCTACGAAGTCATGGACTGGTACTATAGGATCCCTGCAAAATAGGACCCCAACCCTATAATCCCTCAGATCTTCTTAAATTCTGTGGCTTGGCAGGAGCAGAGGTCAGGGGTCTGTGTGTTCTGAACCCAGAATGCTTCAAACAAAAGGGTGATATTTTGGAGCATTTAATGAGTCAAAGAGAATATTTTCCAGAAAATATTTTTATTTTTAAAATTTTGAGTCAGATTCTCACTCTGTCACCCAAGCTGGAGTGCAGTGGCATGCTCACAGCTACTGCAGCCCCACCCTGCCGGGCTCAGGCGATCCTTCTGCCTCAGTCTTCCAAGCAGCTGAAAGTACAGGCATGTGCCAACATCCCTGGCTAATTTTTTTGATTTTTATTGTACAGATGAGGTCTCACACTTAAAGAAACTAAAGTTTACTTGTCTTTAATTTACATGCAGCCCAGAGAGGGCAGGGAAAAACTGGTGTGTGGGTTTCCCAGTGTCAGGGTGCCAGACTCCTGTGCTTCTGCCCTCTATTCTTAGAGCAGGGCTTTCAACCTCAAGCTTGCCTGTGTGCAAAGATAGCTGCTGCAGCTGCATTTGTTAGTTCCAAATTGTGACAAGAAAGAGAAAGGAGAGAAGGGATGGAGAGACACATGACATCAGCCTTTTCCCTTTTTAAGAATAATGATAAAATATCTGGAAAATTAGTGTTAAGAGCTTTAAAAGGCTGGGCTCCGTGGCTCAGCCTGTAATCCCAGCACTTTGGGAGGCCAAGGTGAGTGGATTACTTGAGCCTACGGGTTCGAGACCAGCCTGGGCAGCTTGGCGAGACCTTGTCTCTACAGTAAATAAATAAATAAATAAAAATTAGCCAGGCGTGGTAGCAGGTGCCTATAGTTCTGGCTACTCGTAAGGCTGAGGCAGAAGGATCGCCAGAGCCCAGCAGATTAACGCTGGGGTGGCCGTGAGCATGCCACTGAAATCCAGCCTGGGAGAAAGTGAGACTCCAACTCTAAAAACAAAAGAAAGTGCATGACACGGGGCTTTCATAAATATTTGGGAATGCTGACAAGATGGGGACCGGACAGATCAGACTGTGAGAGTCTCTGCAAAAGCAAGTGTCCATAAAGACATTTTCGTAAGTAGGCATTTGCTGGTGGGTCAGTGAAATTCCGTCTGAGGGGACACTCGGATTCATGCACCTGGGACCCCCCTCTGAAGGTGACTGCAAGCCCCCACCACCCTGAGATTGGAGCTGTGGGTGCATAAGATTGTCTGCTGTTCACGGGACGCTCCTGAGAAAAGCCTGCCGAATTCTCATCACCTGGCGCCTGGTCCACACCATCACCTGTTATAGCAAATCAGTTGGAGCCCTGAATCCCATCAGTCGAGAGAGAAGATCAGGGAGAGCCGGAGAGGATCCCTATCCCCAGTGAGGAAATGCTGACCGCAGCCATTTCTCTGTCCTAGGACCAAGAAGAGACCTTGCCTCCCAAGCTCTGCCTAGCTCCGCCCAGCCTCCAACTTGGGACCTAAGGTAATCTCATCAAACTGGGAGAGACAGAAGCCCCTCTCCATGCTGGATTGTACACAAACAGGTCAGATCTGAGTGGCAGACTTGACAGGCAGCAAGCCAGGTGAGTTCAGATCTGATCCACCCTCCTTCCACAGTAGGCCTGGGGCATCTGACCCAAGTTGTAAGCAACCCTATCAGCCTGTGCTGAGAGCAGAAGGGAGGGGTTAGAGATCAGAGCTGAAAGGACGTTGGACTTACAGGAACGACCCCAGAGAGAGTTTGGTTCATTGTGTTGTTGTGGGGTTTTTTGTGTGTTTTTTTTTGGTCTGTTTTGCTCATTTTTGTTTTTTGTTTTAGTTTTTTTCTCTTTTTCTTTCTGTTTTTGATAACGTTTTCATACTTGCTTTGTTTTTATTATTTTACTGATTTTTTTTCTTTAGACTTCCTGTTTGTGTATGGAAAGAGTACATCAATAGGGAGGTTTTTGTTGGTTTGTTTGTTTGTATGATTGTATGTGTTAGTTTTTTTTTTTTTTACTCTTTTCTGTCTTTGTGTCTCTTTTCATTTGTTAGTTGGAACGTCTGCCTGTTTTCCCTCTTCTTCTCTCTCTCTCTCCATATTCCTCTTGCCCCCCCTTCCTTTTTCCATTCATTTCCTTTTTCTTAACTCATTTTGCTTTCAGGGAGCAAATCTATACCCCCACTGCAAGGACAAATTATAAGGCAGTGGGAAGTGGGTTCCAGGGTGCCCATATACCTGTCAGTGGATACTGGAATCTGCAGATAGATTTTGAATCACAGCTCCCCCCCCTCAATTAAATCTCAAAACTGCAAAAGGTACAGCCCCAACCCACAGTCCAGCTTCAGAATTGAACAAAGCCAGAGGATCCACATAAGGAAGAATAGGAGTTTGAGCATACAAAAGTAAAAGCTATGCCCCATCCCTGAAAAATGGAATTAAAGAAGAGGGGGAAAAAAGTGGAGGGGGGAGAGGAAAATCTATATAAATGAAGAAAAACCAAAAGACGAATATGGGTCTCACACAGACCCCTGGGAGCTCAGACACTGAGAAAATAGACTTCGGAATGCAAACTATGAAGAGCTCCCAGAATGACTGGTCTCAAACTGCAAACCCAGATATCAAGACATTAATAGACAGAATAAATAAAATTGAGGAGAGATAAGAGAAAGAATGAAGGAGTTGTTAACTGAGATAACAGCAGTAAAGAATACTGTGAATGAAATAAATAACACTGATAAGCATGGAAGGCAGAATTAGCCAAGCAGAAGAAAGAATCTCAGAGCTTGAGGACCAAAATATACAAATAACCCAAACTGTCAAAAACATAGAAAAGAAGTTTAAAAAGACAGAACAAAACCTTCAAGAGATGAGCAATTATTTTAAGAGGTCAAACCTAAGAGTAATTGAACTTCCTGAGGCAGAAAGACAAAGACCACCTTGGAACAAGCATTCCATGAAATTATTCAAGAAAATTTCCCTCATCTCATCAGTTTTGCGACCATTCAAAAACAAGAGATTCAGAGAACCCCTGTGAGACAACAAAAGAGAAGACCAACCACTAGACACATAGTAATTCACCTAAATAAAGTAGGTATAAAAGAAAAAATCCTAAAGGCAACAAGAGAAAAAGGTCAGACTACCTACTGGGGAAGACCAATTAGAATAGTAGCTGATTTATCTACAGAAACACTTCAGGCTAGGAGAACTTGGAGCCCAATCTTCAAAATTCTCAAAGATAAATAATTTCAACCGAGAATAAGCTACCCAGCTAATATAAGCTTCATCAGTGAGGAGGAATTAAAATCTTTCCCAAACATTCAATCCCTAAGATCTTACGTTGCCTCTAGACCAGTTCTACAAGAAACAAGAAAATATTAAACACAGAAGAAAGGGGAAAAGGAATGAAAACATTCTTCATAAGAGTGCAGGAAAAAGATTGAATCAATCTAAATATCAAAAGAACAAGCAGGAACAACAACTTCTCTATAAGAACCTCATGACAGGGATAAACTCTCACATTTCAATAATTAGCCTGAATGTGAATGGACTAAATGCACCACTAAAAAGTCTTAGAATGGCAAAATGGATAAAGTATCAAGAGGCACAGTATATTGTCTCCAAGAGACTCATCTCACCAGAAAGGACACTCACAAACTCAAAGTAAGAGTATGGGAAGCAAAATTTCAGGTGAACAGAGCACACAAAAAAGCAGGAGTTGTGATTTTAATATCAGACAAAACACCCCTTAAGCTATCAAAAATTTAAAAAGATACAAAAGGTTACTACATAATGAGAAAAGGTTTAATCCATCAACAAGAAATATCCATCCTAAACATATATGCAACCAATATAGGAGCTCCAACTTTCATAAAGCAGCTTCTAGGCAAACTTAAAAAAGATATTGACTCTAACACTATCAGCTGGGGACTTTAGTAACCCACACACAACACTAGACAGAACATCAAGACAAAAAATCAGCAAGGAGATCTGGAACCTCAATGTGACTCTTAACCAAATGGAATTAATTGATACCTACAGAACACTACCCCCAATGACCACATACTATTCATTCTACTCATCACCACATGGAATATACTCTAAGATCAACCACATCCTTGGCCATAAATCAAGCATAAACAAAATTCATAAGAATGAAATTTGACCATGCACCTTCTCAGACCACAGTGGAATAAAAATATATATCAACACCAACAAAGTTTCCCCCAAACCAACACAGACATGGACACTAAACAGCATTATGCTAAGCAACTCCTGGGTCAATATGGAAATCAAAACAGAGATTAAAAGATACCTGGAAGCTAATGAAGATGAAGAAACATCTTACCAAAATCTCTAGGATGCCATGAAAAGAGAACTAAGAGAAGAATTCATATCTATGCAAACACACATGAAAAGAATGGAGAGATCACAAGTTAACAGCCTAACAAATCATGTAAGGAAGCTGGAAAAGCAAGACCACTAAAACCCTAACTTCAGCAGAAGAATCCAGATCACCAAAATAAAAGTCCAAATCCAGGACATAGAAGACAAAAAGATAATACAAAAAAATCAATGAAACAAAAAGCTGGGTCTTTGAAAGGATAAACAAGATTGATGGTCCTCTAGCTAGACTGACCAAGAAAAACAGAGAAAAAAACCAAATAAATACAATCAGAAACACAAAAGATGGAGTCACAACTGACCTTGAGGAAATACAAAAGATTGTCAGAGACTACTAAGAACACTTGTATGGAAACAAACTTGAAAACCTTAAGGAAATGGAGGACTTTCTGACAACACACAACCTCCCCAGGTTGAAACAAGAAGAAATTGAGACCCTAAATAGACCAATAACAATTCAGGAAAATGCCTATGTCATAAGAAAACTACCTACAAAAAAAGTCCCAGACCAGATGGCTTTCCAGCAGAATTCTACAAAACATACAAGGAGGAACTGACACCGTTCCTACTGAAAATATTCCAGGCAATTGAGAAAGATGGAACTCTCCCCAAATCACTTCATGAAGCTAACACCACCTTGATATCCAAGCCAGGTAAAGATCCAACAAAGAAAGAGAACTAAAGGCTGATCTGAACATAGATGCTAAAATTCTCAACAAGATCCTAGCAAACTGGATTCAACAACACACCTCAAAAAATCATCCACCACGACCAAGTAGGATTCATACCAGGGATGCAAGCCTGGTTCAACATTCGTAAGACCATAAACATAATTAAATTCAACAACAGATGCAAAAACAAAAAACAAAAAAAACCCCACATGATTATATCATTAGATGCAGAAAAAGCTTTTGATAAAATCCAGCACCGCTTCTTGATAAAAACCCTTGAATATCTAGTCATAGATGGAACATACCTCAAAATAGCAAGAGCCACCTACGAGAAACTCACAGCCAGCATACTGCTAAACAGACAGAAATTGGAACCATCTCCCCTGAAAACTGGAACAAGATAAGGATGCCCGTTCTCACCCTTCTTATTCTACATAGTTTTGGAAGTCCTAGCTAGAGCAATCAGAGAAGAGAAGGCGATCGGGGTATCCAAATAGGAAAAGAGGAAGTCAAGTTATCCCTCTTTGCAGACGACCTGATTCTATACCTCAAAAACCCAAGAGAATCTGTCCAAAACCTCCTTGCACTGATAAAGAACTTTGGCAAAGTCTCAGGATATAAAATAAATGTAAAAGACAACTGCGTTTCTATACACCAATAATAAACAAACAGAAACCCAAATAAAAAGCACAATTCCATTCACAATAGCCACAAAAAGATGAAATACCTTGGCATCTTCTTAACTAAAGATGTGAAAGACCTTTACAACGAAAACTACAAAACACTGCTCAAAGAAATCAAAGATGACATAAACAAGTGGAAACATATTCCATGCTCGTGGATTGGAAGAATCAACATTATTAAGATGTTCATTCTACCTAAGGCAATCTACATATTTAATGCAATACCCATCAAATTACCAGCAACATTCTTCTCAGATGTAGAAACAACAATACAGGAATTCCTATGGAATATATAAATGACCACAAAACAATATATTCCTATGGAATATATAAATGACCACAAAACAATCCTAAACAAACAAACAAACAAAAAAGCAGGAGATATCACACTCCCAAACTTTAAATTTTATTATAAAGCTACAATAATCAAAACAGCCTGGTATTGGTACAAGAACAGGCATATAGACCAATGGAATAAAATTGAGATTCCAGAAGCCAAACCTCAATTTCTCAACCTATTCATCTTTGACTAAGCCTCCTCCACCATCCACTGGGGAGAGGAGAACCTATTCAGTAAATGGTGCTGGGAAAACTGACTGACCACATGAAGAAGGTTGAAACAGGACCCCTACCTAGCTCCATACACAAAAATCAACTCTAAATGAATCAAGACCTAAACATAAAACCT
>CAUYQG010075484.1:0-12991 GCA_963574415.1 Tarsius wallacei | reverse complement strand
AAAAAAAGAAAAAAAAGATGATGACTCAGGGGCCAAGGCCGGCAGCTGGACTCGGGCTCGTTTCTGGGACAGGGCGGGACTAAGACTGCGGTAAGGGAGGACTCGGGGGCCAGGGCTGGAGCTAGAGCTGGAACCGAGGACCAAGGAAAGACTGAAACCTGCCTGGAGCCAAGACTGAGGCTGGGAGCGAGAGTGGGCACCAGAGCTGAGCTGAGGCCAGGCTGGGGCCAGGCAGGCACTGGCTAGGTGCCCTGGGACTGGGCGTTTTCCTAGGGGTTGGGACAGCTTGATTCTTTCTCCTTCCTTTCTTCCTTTGCTTATTTTGTAAATTTTAACAGCCTATGTGAGATAGAATGTATCCACCATAAAATTCACCCTATAAATTGTATTAGCTTCACTTATTTCTAAATAAATAAATCTGATCCCATCTACTTATCTAACTCCTCCCCTTCATAGAAGCAACCACAGTTACCAGTTCCTTATCTACACTATCAAGGATCTCTGCATTTATAAGCAAATATGCATCAGTGAACACCCTTTAAATTACAATGAAAAAAACTGTCACGGGGTATACAGATAAGGCAGAGAAATCTGACAGCTGAGGCTGATTCCATCTGGGTTTCAAGCTGAGTAAAGAAAAAGCTGCCGAGGTCAGGATTCTAGAGGAGGGAAAGTCTATAATGCACCAACCGCAGACCTGTCAGCAGGGTAAGATGTTACTGCTGCTCACACGCCTAGTTGGGGGCGGTCATCAGGCTTGCCCAGTTCCCTCTGATCTAGGTCCAGGTAATGACGGTTTGTTTTCCTTCTCATCCCTCAACCCCCAATGTATCAGTGACCAGGACTGGGACACTTTCATTCACTGTAAATTGGCACCACATGCCTAGAAATCTGCTATGATGGAAGATGTCATCAGGAAGCTCTTGGCCCATGAAGACAGTTGGAATTCTAGAATCTGAGGGTGCCCAAATTCTCTCTCTTCCTGCAGCATACTCTGGCGTCTGGGAGGAAGTCCCTGTGCCCTGGCTGGACTCGTTTTCATAGTCTGCAGAGTGGGTCAGCAGGACTGGATGAGTAGCACAGTGTCTCCCTCCTGGCCCTGGCCCTGAGCCACTCACCCATCAGAGCCAGAGTTCCAGGCTGCTGTTCCTGGTTTCTTGTGTTCCTTCCATTCATTCCATCAACAATGATTTTTTGAACTCTTCCCATGGGTCAGGCACTATTACAGACACTGGGGACACCACAGTGAACACACAGACAGAAATCCCTCTCCTTATAGAGCTGACATTCTATAAACCTATACCCCAGGTTTCTTATGAATATGCAAGCATGCGAGTATGGAAGCTCCCTGACTTACAATTTCTTCCCACTGACAGTTTTGTGACTTTACAATGGTGTACAAATGACAGTAGAAACCGTGTTTTGTGCAGCCATTCTGTGTTACTTTCAGTATCCCATCAATTACATGAGCTATTCAAACTTTTCTTATAAAAATAGGCCAGTGCTGGACGATCTGGCCCAACTGTAGGTGAATGTAAGTTTCCTGAGCATGTCTAAGGTAGGCTAGGCTCAGCCAGGATGTTTAGTAAGGTAGGAATAGTCAATGTGTTATTCATTTATTTTTTCTGAGTCGGAGTCTCACTCTGTCACCCAGGCTGGAGTGCAGCGGCACATTCCCAGCCACCACAGCCTCGACCTTCTAGGCTCAGGTCATCCTTCCGCCTCAGCCTTCCAAGTAGCTGGGAATACAGGCGCACACCACCACACCCAGCTAATTTTTTGATTTATTATAGAGACAAGTTCTCGCCAAGTTGTTCGGGCTGGTCTCGAACCCCTAGGCTCAGGTAATCCTCTCATCTCCATCTCCCAAAGTGCTGGGATGACGGACGTGAGCCACCACAACTGGCTGCATAGTCAATGTATTTTGATTCAACGCTATTTTCAACTTACAATGGGTTTACTGAGATGTAGCCCACCAAAAGTCAGGGAGCATCTGTACAATCCCTTTTTCATCCTTTTTAAGCCAATGCAGCACACCACTCTTCTATGCCTTGTGGGTTTATTGTTGTTGTTTCTGTTATCTTGGAAGTGATTCTCTAGCTGTGTGACATGCTCACCCATCCTTCCCCAACTTCATGAGGTCCTGCTGTGTGGCTGTTGTCCCTGCTTCCATCTCCCCACACAGAGGTTATTTCTGGTCTTGTACTAACCCAACCAGGAATGCCATGACAAGCATCTCCAAACCTCACTTCACACCCGTATGAGCAAATCCAGAGGAAAAGATGCCCTACAAGAGCTGAGTCAAAAGCATTCTTTGGAAAAATTCCTCTTTACTTCCAAATCCATTGCAAAAGTGCCTTGTGCTTATAGTACCACCAGCCAACAGAGACCTGTACAGAATAAAAGTGAAAGTCAGTGCCCCTCACCTGCCCCTTCTTTCCCTCTCCAAGTCCGTCCACTCAGCCTTGCTCTCAGAAATCACAGCATTTTGGGGAACTCTATTTCATATCCATATTTTCATATTCTCATGTCATGTACATGGGCTCCATGGCAGTCCCTCTCCATGTCTTCCCAGACCACTCCCATACGTCCACCTCATCTCTCCCCATTTACATGGATAACTTTCTCTTTTTCTGTGGAATTGGACAAGTGTGTGCCTGGGTCCTGCCACACCAAGTCCTGGGCGTCTCTCCAATTCTCTCTGCAAATGCTCTCTGCCTCCTTCTTCATGGCTGGGGAACATTTCCAGGAAGACCAAAACACAACACATACAAAATGGTGCTGTCAGGCACCCAGGTTGTTTGGTTTTTTCCTATTACAAGCATTCCCCCAAGGGCATTCTCCCAGAGGGTATCTCCCGGAGGGTATCTCCTGGGACAGGGCTCCTGGGTCCAAGAGCGCATATTTGGGGTTTGCTGATGGCTACTTGATTCTGCCTTGCCCCTCCCACGTCATCTCCTTCCTCTACAGGACCCCAATCTACATTACTCCAGGGCTGGGTCTCTCTTTCCTGCCTTTCATTCTGTGCCTACAGGGCTGTGCAACGCTAGACAGGACACTCTCTAAGCCTCAGCGCGGGTCTGTAGGGATCCTGGGGCGCAGGGTAAGAGCACGGGGGTGCATGCTTGACGTGGACGGTGGACTCACCCCTGTGCCCTCCCTGACCACAGGGGGCTGGAGACGCAGATACAGACCCTGGAGACTAAGCAGCAGGCGGAGCTGGCAGGCGTCCAGGGCCAGAAGGAGCAGCTGCAGAGCCTGCTGAGCCGCCAGGGCGGCGCTCTCGCCGGCCTCCAGCGCACCCTGCATGACTTCGGCATCAACTCCAGCCTCCTACAGCAACGGCACCACGAACTGCAGCAGAAGGTGGCGCAGCTGGTGAGACTGGCCCAGCGCCCCAGTGAGCAAGCAGGTGCACCCCAGCGGGGGAGAGGGAGTGGGGAGGATGGAAGGGAGACCCTGTCCGCCCTCCTGATTCTCTGGGGCCTGGGATCCATGAGGCACAAAGTGGCCCGGGCCCACTGTCAGCATGCACATGGCCCTGGGGGCGAGGCTGACCAAATTCACCCCACGTGTGGGCTCCTGGTAGCCCAGCCCGAGGTACAGGGCCTGGGCCGACACCTGGGCCACTGATCCACCGCTAACCCAGCCTCCTGAGTGTCTGCTAACCTGTCTAGGAAGGAGGTTGTGTTGAGCACCTCACCTCGGCACCCTTTGCCTGAACACACTGTCCTGCCACCCCACCAGCACCAGAGAAGGCCCCTAGGGAGCTTCTTCTGCCCCTGCCTAGAGCGAGAAATAGAGAACCTGAAAGAGGGGTTTAGTCACCGGGTGCTAGAGCAGAAGGCTGGACGGTGATGGGGTCCAGGAACCAGGCACCTTCTGCACAGCTTTGTCCTGGGAGAAGAGAGTAGAGTGTCCTGCTGCTTCCAGGCACCAAGGAGTTTAGTTCAGAAGGTTACAAGGACAGGGGCACAGACAGAACAGACCTAACCTGTGCACAATATAAACACGGCATTCGTTCACACGGGCTTTCACATGCTCAGTAGTAGACGCCGAAGAGCAGATATGGTGGTAGGAAGGGCCCTGGCTTGGCAGTCAGAAGGGCCAGAGTTCAAGTCCTGGCCCCATCACTTGTGTGTGCTGGGACTTTGCACAGTCATTTAACTTCTCAGTGCCCAATCTTCCTCACCTATAAAATGGGAATAATCATCTCTCAGAGTTCTTATATAGAGCATCAGATGAGTCCATGCATAGGAAGGGGCTCGGCTCAGTGCCCAGGGCCCAAAGGGGGTGAAGCTGGTAGCGATTACTAGAGATGGGATTCCAGAGACTGAGAGGGGGCCCAGGCCAGGGTCAAATTCTGCTGCATACCAATACCACCCCACCCTATTCTTATGCCCCCCAAAAATGTTCGTGGACCCACACTGCCCCCGACTGTACTTGACAACTAAAAAACACGGCAATATGTGATGGGGATTTCACTTTTATTGTCACTGTTATTATTATTGCTATTGTTGTAACTAAGAAAAACAAGTTGACAGAATCTTGGAAAGGTAACTGGAAATCTTGGGCTACTTCCCAGCTCCATCCTTGGCCCACCGTGTTTACCTCTAGGCCAACACCTTCCCTTGCTTGCCTGGACTCCCATCCCCAGGCTCCATGGGGCAACGGGGGTTTTGACAGGCAGGGCATGGGAGACCCCTACCCAAGGACATTCAGGCACAGGCTGGATGGATTCAGGAAGCCTTAGTAACCTCATTTGTGATACGAGAATAACATTCTCCTTCAGACTCGTGCCCAGACCCAGGATCTGAGATCCATGGTTCCGGTATAAAGTCACATAGGAAGCCCTGCCCCCTGGTAGCCCGCTGGTTTCTTGCTGGTATTGAGACCTATCCACCTGGACCTTTAACCCTGGTTTGGGTACCTACCCAGAGACACTGGATTCTGGTAGAATCACATCCTGAACCACTAACTGGATTTTATCCATTGACACAGAGGGTATTTTAAATACTTGTGGTTTATTTGTCAACAGTCTCTTTTCCCAGGCCAAGCCTGGAGGCCCCCAGGGTACTAGTAGGTTTTGGTTAACGTAATGCTCTCTCAATCTCATGCAATCCAGAGGGAAGAAACATGGGCCCTTTAAGGGCAGCGATTGGCTCCCAGAGAAGGCAGAATGAGGGGCACATACTCAAGGCTGCAGGGAGAGCCAAGGCCTTCCCCTCATGCTGACCTTCAGCCCCCATGCCACATCTGACCAGAGTGCTCTTCTCAGCACAAACAACCTGGGCTCCTCAGCCTGGCATTAAAGGCTGCACTGGCCCTGCTGAAATCTCAGCCTCCTGTCTCTCCTCTTTCGTCCTCGTCCCCTCTGTGCCAGCCTCGTCCTACCCTCTCCATTTTAGCAAACAGCTAACCATCTCTCTGGCCTCAACTCTGCTCCATGGTGTGAGCCGTTTCCTCTCCCTGGCCTCTGCCTCAGTTTCTCTTCCCCACCCTGTACCCTGCACGGGCCAGGACCATTCCCACCTCAGGGCCTTTGCATATGCTGTTCCCTCTGCCTGGAACTCTCTCCCCTTCTCTACCCTGGCAGCTCCTGCTCATTGTCCCAGTCTCAGCTCACTGTCACCTCCTCTAGGAAGCTTCCAAGGTCTGACTTATCTCCCTGTCTCCAGCACCTCCCAGCCCAAACCTGCCACAGGGCAGGCAGGCCCACCTGGCCCCTCCCTCTCTCCTTGCTCCCCTCCAAGTGACTTCTGTTTTGTCCCATTGCAGACGCTGTGAGGGATGCTAAGCAGGTGTTCCAGGACTGTGCAGAGATCCGGCACTCTGGGGTCAATGCCAATGGTGTCTACTCCATCCACCCGACCAATATGAGGAAGCCCAAGGAGGTCAGGAGACTTGCTGGGAACTGAGGCTATTAGAGGGTGCTGAGCCAAGGGCTTCCCAGACAGAGCCCCAACAACAGCATCAAGCTGAGATACCAAAGATGGTGGGGGTGGCCCCCACCTGGTCGGAGGTCAGATTGGGAGTTCACCAGAAGTCCCTAAAGTTGGAAGTGTGTCCCTCACCGGGGTCTTCTCAGAGATGCTTGTTACCGAATGGCAGGAAATAGTTCTGTGTTGGCTAAGGTGATGCTAGCTCATGCTACAAACAGATCCTGAAACTCCAGGCGCTTCACGCAAAGAAGCTTCTTTCTCATGTACCTGGAGTCCAGGTGAAGGTGGGCACTGGGGCTCTGTCCCACGTGGGAAATCAGAACCAAGCTGATAGAGGCACTACAGGCTTCCACAAGTGCCTCCCACAGTTGCCCTGAGCTTCAAGGTCCAGTCATGGGATAGGGCGGGGCCCAGGGAGGGCACGGATGTCAGGAGGGATGTTGGGGACCAGGCCAGAGAGGGAGAGCGTGGGGAGCAGCCACCCAGCATTCCTGCCTCTAGCTTCCCTTCCATTTTCTGCCATCCCTTTTGGATGTATTGAGGTGATGGTTTGGTTCTCATACACCCATTAAACTCTCCTTTTAACGAAGAGAGCTCGAGTCTAGCGCTCTTTGCTAGCAACGATTTCTTGCTAGAATTTCACAACAATTTTTGTTTTATTACATTTTATTTTTGCAATTATCTGAATAAAGACAGGTGTGACCACTAATGGAACTGAAAAGATTTCCTTTTAAAATACACTTAGCCTAAGTATTTATTTACATTGAATAAGAAAACATACTGTGTGAAATTAAGCAGATTCAGCTAGGGTAGAATTCAGGCCAGTGTAGACAGCTGGGATTTGGAAACACTGAGAGAGATGAGCTGACCTGGAGGCCAGAGATATGGGCTCAGACCTCAGCCTCACTTTTGGTTCCTTGCCTTGAGCAATATCTTCCCCTCTCTGGGCCTCAGTTTCCCTTCCTACCCCCTCTGCCACCCTCATAACAGATGCCACTGTCTTCTCTCCTCCCCCACAGGCTTTTCCCATCTCAGAGCCTTAAGTCCTGGCTCTCTCCACTGGAAATGGCCTTTTCACTCATTTGAGGCTGGCAGGCATGCCATCATTCAATGCCCTGTTCCAATGTCACCTCTTTTAGGAAGCCTTCTAGGGTTGCCCAGTGCCTCCTTCTTGGGGCCTCTCCTTGTAACTGCTCAAATGTTCATAATTGATGCCCTGCTTGTCCTGCCCTAGCCTCCTCCAGACTAAGCCAGCCCTGAGGTTAATTTATCTATGATTCGTCAGTCATTCGTGTAGTACAAGGCCAGACACCACTTTTGCATTTATTGAACGTGGAGCATATGTGTATTGAGCTGACTGGAAAACTCCTTTGTGGACAAAGGTGATGCTGAAAGGTTCAATTGTGATAGGTGGCAAGCTCCTTGAGAGAAAGAACCTTATCCACATTGGCATCCCTAGGGCCTTGGACAGAGCCTGGCAAATAGCAGGTGCTCAGAAAACACTTGTCCACTAAACAAATGGCTATAGTAGCACATCCTGAGTCTACACTGCACTAAGTACTCCCCACCTGCCAACATTGAACCCTTATGGCAAAAACACATTGCACATCTCACTTAACTCTCACAACAACCCCAGTTTGCAGATGAGCAACTGAGGCACGAAGAGGTTATGGTGTGAGCCTCCACTGTAGACATGAGGAGAGGAAGCCATCACTTACCCACTACTCTAGAAAGATGGGATGATGGGTGGGGAGTCTGAGCCAGGATCTTTCCGTTGCTTTGTGGGAGTCTGCCAGCCAAGTCCCATGTGGGCCAGCCCAGACCTGGCTTCTGACTGCTTCCAAGGGCTTCCAGCTGTCCTACCCCATCCCCTCCAGGTGTTCTGTGACATGGAAACCAACGGAGGTGGGTGGACTCTCATCCAGCACCGTTTTGATGGCAGCGTGATTTTCGAGCGGAACTGGAAGAACTACAAAGAGGTAACATCCCTGCCCTGGGATGGGCCAATCAGCCAGAAGCCTGGGGCGGGGGCGGGGATGTTGGGGGGTTGCTTTGCCCTCCCTCCTTCCCAGAAAACAATCAGCTCACCAAGCCAACAGCCTGCAGACACATTCGCCCAGTGCACATTTGCCTTCCAAGTCCCCCTACCTGAGCTTGAATGCTCTTTTTGAAAGTTCTGACATATGTTCTAAGAATGAAAGTTTAGTCTTATTTTTGTTTTAATTTTTAGGAAAGATAATACATATACATTGCTATTTTCAAAATTTTAAAAATACAAAGAAAAACAAATATCTCTACCCACACTTGACTGCATTGCTTTAATGAATTTTCTGTCTTTTCACATATCTGTAGCCATATCTGTAGGAGAGATTCTTCAACATGGAATTGCAGGTTCAAAGACCACATATATTTTCTAAGATTAAAAAGAGTCCAATTGTCTTCCAATTTTTTTAAATTAAATTTTGAGTAAAGGATTTTTTGTCAAGCTGTCTTGAGTTCCTAAAGTTTTATATATATCTCTCTCCTTCTTTTTCTTTCTTTCTTTTTCTTTTTTCTTTTTTACTTTATTTTATTATAGAGGGTACAAGTCAGGATTAGGTACATAAGTAACGAACGTGCAAGTTAAGTGTGGGCCTCCAACTGGTCCTCCCTTCCCCTGGTTTAGGACCAAGTACCCAACTTTTAAAGTTTTCAAAAGCAAAAGAAATAGAAAAAGATACCCACAAGGCCATATAGCAATATTATTATGTGTGTCTGCTTGCTGTTCATTTGCTAAATCCTTAGGAATAAATACCAAATTAAGTGACAAGTATTCTTGAGCCAATGGTGTTTTAAACCATAGTTAAGATGGATAAGAGGCAGAGGGAGTTCAAAGGCAGAAGACACAAGAGTCCCTATATGAACCGCCCGGCTTATCAGCGGTGTACGCTGACTAAAATGGGGAGCTGCATGGGTGTGCCCTGTCCTTGGTGCTGAATCGTCCTTGCCAAGGGCTTTGCCATAAGACATTCCCACGCTTAGCTCTGCATGTGTGTGTTGCTGAAATTTCGCAGTGGCTGCCCTGTCACTTAACAGATTTGCTCTGTCATTTATGTGCCTGATTAAAATCTTTAATTTTTATTGGGGTTCAGCACACAGGCAGCTTAGTGCACAATCTCAAGCATAAAGTCCCTCGATTTTTACATGTGTATTGACCCACGTGACCCCCAATCCGGCTACGTGTGCATCACTTCCTGCACCCCAAAAGCCCCCTTTGTGCCCCATCTCAGCCAATACTCTCTCTGAAGTGGTCACTCTTCCAACGTGTATCACCACAGATGAGTTTTGCCTGTCCTTGAACTTCAGAGAAATGTGGTTTCAATTATTTTCAACAGGCTTTACATTTACAAAAGGCTTTGCGTTTTCCTCTGGGAGGCTGGGCCTCCCCACCCCCGAGGCCCACCCAAGCTGTATTCATGACCTTGACCATCAAGCACTGTGGTTTTGGCTAAGTGACCCGAGCCAGCTCCTCAGCTGGGGCGTAACCTCCTCCTCAGTGTGGAGCTCACCCCTCCTTGCCTTCCCACAGGGCTTTGGCGACGCCCATGGGGAGCACTGGCTGGGTAATGAGGTGGTGCACCAGCTCACCAGCAGGGTGGCCTACACACTGCGTGTGGAGGTGCAGGACTGGGAAGGCCGGGAGTACTACAGCCAGTACGAGGGCTTCCAGCTGGGCAGCGAGAAGCAGCTATACAGGTGGGCTCGGGGCTGGGTTGGCGGGTGGGCTGGGGTCCCCAGGCCAGTGGCTGTAGAGTCTGCAGCAAGGGTCAACCCCGGGGCATCTCCTGCTCCCGCCATCTGTCCCCCATTTGGGTGCGCGTCATGGGATCTGGAGGCAACTGGTTAGCACTCAGCACATCTCAGTCGCTGGGCGGAGTGGAGAGAATGTGGTTGGTGCCACCATCCGGGAGTGGGAAGGGGCTTCCAAGGTCAGTCACCCAAGTCAGTTGTTTTGCAGAGACCCAAAGCAGGAGGGTGATTCACCTGTCCTAGGCCCTGCTATTGGGTGGCAAGTCCCTGGGCTGGGCGCTGGGAGAACTGGGCTCATTCTGGCTCTGCTCCAGCTGGCGCTGGGGTCCTGGGCAGGCCACAATTGGGTTCCTCCAGCCTCTGTCTCTTCAGTAGCAGGATGGGCTTCAACTCAAGGTTACTAGAAAGTCACCGAGGTTTCCCACCCCTTCCTCAGCCTGGTGCTTAGTGCATTTAGGAAAAGGAGAGTGCCTTTATTGAATGCCTACTATGTTCCAGACACATTACTCGCTTTAATCCTCCCATAACACTTTGAGATAGGCATGACTGTACAAACTGTAGTAATATGGAAACTGAGGCACTGAGCTTAAGTATTCTGCCCAAAGTTACAAGTTGAGTGAGTATGGATTTGAACTCAGGTCTTCCTACTGCACTCACGGTGACCCCACAACATGCATGATGTTGCCTCTCTGAGAAACTCAAGGACCCTGGAGATAAATCTGAGTCCTGGCCATCTATGAACCAGGACAGTACTGGCACCACAGACTCACACTCACGGGGCTGCAAAGAGCTCCCAAAACACCTGGCTCATCAGAGGTGCCAGAATCCCCCCACAGCTACCGTTGTCATCCCATTGTGCTTGAATGCCTCTATTCATGGGGAGGTTACTTCCTCCCAAAGAATCTCCGAATGACACTCTGTCCCCCTGAGCTTTATGCCAATTCCACTTCTGCAGACTTAGTGATGCAGCCCCATGCCTCTCCTCTTTGCAAATGCCCCAGCTTGCTCCAGCTGGGTGGCTCTGGCATCCCTCCTCATGGGACCCACTCCAACCTGAATGTCCCTCTTGAAAGTGCAAGACCCAGAGCCAAAAAAAAAATCCCCTGGGTCTGGGCTAGGAGGGCTGCGCTGGACACCCCCTACTCACAGCTGACCAGTAAGTAGCCACAACACCCCGTGGAGTTGTATTTAAACCACTGGCCACCAAAGCAAAGGGCTAAGTCCTGACCCTACCCCCTTCTCTCTGAGTGACCCTGAGTAAGTCCCTCTACCTTCTCATCTGTAAAAGGGGTGTCCTAGACATACCGATCTTAGTTAGAGTGCTGTGAGACCCGAATGAGATACTGTACATAAGGTGTTAACATGGTGTCTGGTGCACAGTAAACATTCAGCAGTCACTGCCCCAAGGTGCCCTTCCCACCTTGGCTAGGCAGCCCCATGGGAGCAGGAGCCAGGCCTTTCTTGTTCCCTGCCAGTCCTACCCCCAAGTCCTGGTACAGGGTAAGTGCACAAGAGGAAGCTGGGTGGCTGCTCAAGTCTCCCCTTCACTCATAGCAACCTGGTTCCTGGGTCGAGGATCTGCCATTTTTCTGGGGGAGAAATCTCAGGAGAACACACATCTCATTGTACTAAAGAACATGGCACTGGAGCCAAATAGCCAGGATATGGATACCAACTCCATGACGTAGTGGTTTCATGGCCTTATATGAGTTCTTTTACTGCTCTGTGCCTCGGTTTCCCCATCTACAAAATATAGTCTCTATGTATGACACAACAGGATAGTCCGTGGTGAAGCACCCGGCGAATGGTAAGTGTCACATCAAAGTGGGAGGTACACAAACAATATATTCAGAAACAGAATGCGTTTCCACGATATCTTTATCCACGATATTGTGTCCGTCTTTGTGGACACACTCGTGTACGTTGGATGTGGAACGCTTGCTGTGCTCTCGTGTGTCAACTGAATGCCTCCCCCTGGCCTCTTATCTGCACCATGGAGAGCACCCTGCCGACAGCTCCAGAGCTCAGAGGACCCATGTTTACCTGACCTCTGCAGAGCCCTAAAGAATAATGACAGTATATTGAACACAGTCCTTGGGCCATGCACATGCTGGTGCTGGTCATTTTGGGAAGAATTAGACCTAGATACCTCAAAGTGGAGGTATCTAGAGGTGGGCATGTCCATAGACAACCCCGCACCCTCAGGGAGACAGGAGCTGCCTAAAGGGAAAGCTCAGGGGACATGGAGATGCTTGTGCAATCACAGAGAATTCCCTGAAGGAGGTGAGGCCTACAATGAATAGGTATCATTGAGACAAAGAAAGGACAGGAAGGACACCCCAGGCAGCAGGGATTTGCTTTAAAAATGGTAGAGAACTGACATCCAGCTGGGTCACCCATACTCCAAAAGGGATCGAGACTCTTTCACGGGCTGCTAGGATTATAAGGAAGAGTGTCCTCTCACTCAGGAAAAGATTGAGGTCAGAGATCCTGGAAAACACAGCAGGGCGGGCAGAGGGGGTCATCTTGAAACTGCCAGAGAAGGGCTATGGGAGAGTGGCAAACTGATACTAGCACCTCTGCCCCTACCCTATGGGGTCAATTGGTTGGTGAGGTGGAGGACGCCCTACAGGGAAGCCTAGAGGCAGGAACTCATGGACGGTCAGGGTGTCAGGGTGGGAGGACACCCTGGTCTGTCTGATGCAGCAGTGGGGACCTCCTGGAGCCCAGCTGGCAGGTATGCGCTTGCCGAGGACGTGGTACCAGGCACATGCCTCCCAAAGGTGCATTAGAGGATGACCCATGCAGGACCTGCAGAGACACAGGGACACACACAAGCACAAGCACCCAAACGGGCACAGGCACATCCAGACACATGTGCAAACAGGCCTCATGGAAACCCTCACAGGTAGGGAGGGACACATGCAGACCCAGGCAGAGACCCATTCCAGAGCATATGCTCAGACCCACCACAGGGGCTCTGCACAGCCTTGAAACCAACGCACACATTCATACGCAGACACAAACAGCACTCATTGCTCACAACCACAGACACAGAGACCTGTGTGCATGTCCACAGATGCATGGACACTTGAGGTCGCGGGAGAACCATGTTTGCCTGGGTCTCCCCAGGCCTGAGCCATGATCACGCTTAACATAGGGTGAGTGGGGGTGCCTTCTTCATAACCTGAGGTCCCTCGGAGGTCAAAGATCCTAACCTGCCTCCCAGAGAGGAGAGACAAAGAGGCAGCCCCTGAGCT
>CAUYQG010075475.1:0-12139 GCA_963574415.1 Tarsius wallacei | reverse complement strand
AAGGACAGAAGTGAGATAAGATGATAGATGTGTTAGGGGAAGCTTATGGAAATTACTTTCTGTTTCTATTTTTCCATCAACAAGAAGACCAACCATGAGCAAAGTGAAAGAGGAGGAAAGGGTGTTGGAGTTTTGAGAAGTAAGAATAGCTTGTTGGCTCAGCCTGTAATCCTGCGCTTTGGGAGGCTGAGGTAAGTGGATTGCCTGAGCCCGCAGGTTAGAGACCCGCCTGGGCAACTTGGCGAGACCTCATCTCTACAATAAATCAAAAATTAGCTGGGCGTGGTAGCGCGCGCCTGTAGTTCCAGCTACTTGGAAGGCTGAGGTGGAAGGTTTGCCTGAGCCTAGCAGGTCGAGGCTGCGGTGGCTGGGAGCGGCCACTGCACTCCAGTCTGGGTGACAGTGAGACTCCAACTCAAAAAAAAAAGAGAGAAATGAAATAGTCCCATTGGTGAGTGGAAAAGTATATGATAAAACTGTTAGTAATTGTAGAGACTTGGTCAAGGGTAATTGGCATGGGGTTACAGTGAGCATGGTTGAGTGCTTTTCTTTAGCAACATTCAACAATTCTGTTATGGTTGCAAAGTTGGCAGAGAATAGCCAGAGCTGGGTTTTTTTGTCAAGGGAATAATGTAATAAAAGGGGGAGGGCAAAGAAACTGAAAAGAACATGTAGAGGAGTTGTTATAAGTATGGACCAAGAAATCCGAATTTACAAAGGGACATGAAAACATAAAACGGCTAGGGCCACTGAAATGATCTTAGAGTCAACAGGTGTTTTAAGTTGCGCAACTAAAGGAAATGAGCTGGAAAGGAGAGAGAGGGGCTATCGTTGTAGACTGGGAGCCTAGGAATCAAGATAATGGAAGGGCCTCAGTCACTAGTCAAAGGCAAGATCGAAAGAACAGGAGTGAGTGTCCAGACTAGGACATGGAACAAGATTATTGAAGGAGAGGAACTCAAGAAAAAAGAATCTAGGAAACGGAAAGATGATTTGTGTAATATTGAATTATAACACGAGTGCTATTGAAGACAGGTACTTAGAAATCCAGTGGGCAAGGGCCACAACCTGGAATAGAAGGCAACAGAGTCAGCAGACATGATTGTCAAAGCAGGACATTTTCATAAAGCAAGAAACAGTGAAGGGTAGAAGGGCAGGAAAATGCAAGGAGAATACTTACCCAATCCCCCTCCAGGACCATGGTTAGGAAGGAAGTGAGTGGGAGCACAACAACCATTTCAGAGACTTAAAGGGGAAGCAGAATGAAATGCTCAGAGAACACAATATGTTGAGCTTATAAGGAATTTTGCTGATAGCATTATCCAAAGCTTATTGCCATCTTTTCTTTCTTCCACAAGCTGCACTGTCATCTTTATTTTTTAAAAGCATGGTGTTTTTTGCTTAAAATTCATCAATAAGTCACGCTTTAAGCTTATACAGAAGGCTAACCCTAACACCCCTACAAAGCTCAGTCTTGTCATGTCTCTCACTTGTGGCCTGTATGCACTCTTCCCTTCTACAGACCATTTGCTGTGGTTACTGACCATACTTCTGTTTGTACAAATTCCAAACAGTCAATCACTTATTCTAGCTGGTGTTCCATTTTCTCGTTTCTAGAATAAAGAATTTACATAGAGGTTTTACGGGAAACTATAAGCATTTGAAGAATTAAGCAGAAAAGCAATATTCCTCCAGGAATCTTCTAGGCATTTCAAGACACTTAGGAAAAGCAGCCTCGCCCATTCATTTCCAGTTGTGCCTTCCAATCATTGACACAACCAAAAGTATAGCCATATGCTTCCCAAGCTTTCCATTTTCTAGGGTTGCTAGATTTAATAGGCTACCAAGTTAAACTTGAATTTTCAATAAACAACATTTTTTAGCAAAAGTATGTGCCAAATATTGCCTGAGAATCTTCTGTTTTTATTTACTATGTCTGGCATATGGGGAGCCCTGCTGCAGCATATAGTTGTACATCATAGTCAATGTAACAATGCTCCCCCGCCCCCAGAGTTGTGCAGCATCAAACTTACAAAACTAAATGTGTTGATACAGCTTGGAAGCCAATACAAAGTCAGCTGAGAACTCTGGTGCAGATTACTAGTGAGAGTAATTGTAGCACTAACATTTCTATGAATCTTCAAACTATCTAGTGATGCAATATGATGAAAAGCTATGGGATACATATACACAAGTAAAGTTACCTAAGAAAATTTTGCAGTTGATTATTTTGAGATCCAACAATATTACTTTATTGTACCCACTTCATCTCTATTATTGATTTATCCCTCTATTGACACTGGATCATGTTTATCATCAAGAAAGAAAACAATCTTGTTTCAATAATAAAGATTAGTGTTTAGTTACCCACACCCAGAATTATAAATGAGAACTTGAAAGATATGACACTGTAAACACAAGGGAATAATTAGCTAGTAGTGACATTTCAGACACTAATTGGAAGCATATCTTACCTACCATTGAAGTTTAATAACCACTGGGTAATGAGGTCAAAATGTTGCCAATGAAGAATAATTGACTAATTGTCAAAAGGCCAAAGAAGGTCAATTTTCCTTCAACAGATTCTGCAGCCTGAAGTTTGAGCTTAAGTTTTCAGAATTAAAAACTTGACTTGTCAACTCCCTGAATATGGATCCATTTTAAAAAGTAGACTCCTATTAAGCAAGCTCACAAGAGATCAATACATAGAGAAGACAATTGGTAATTGATTAATTTACAATGATGCATAAACTGCTACCTACAAAAGAATATTTACATTAGAAACCAAAGTATTCTATATTTGAAGACAAGTCTCATTTTGTTTCTGTACAAAGTATTTATTGAACAGAAACAGTGTATTAGGCAAGAGTAAATAAGTCGCAATCTCAGCTCTTCATATCTCACTGTCTAGATTAACAAGAGTAAAGAGCATATGATAAACCTTGGGCAAATGAATTCATAGAGAAGAAAGATAGAGAAAGAATCAGGCAGGAAGACAAGGAGATGTGAGAACATGACACGTTGAAGAAAATAAATATAATTTAACATAGTCAATAATGAAGTACCAGATGAGAATTGATGAGAGATGAGGATAGGCAAATGAGCAAGACTGGTCTTACAGCTGTGAAAGAACAGCCTTACAAACCTTGTTAATTAAGTTTAGCTTTTTCTGAAGAGCAATGCAGGTCACTGCAGAATTTAAGCAGCTAATTGTTAGATATTCATTTTGAGAGATCAGTTGGGCAATTGTGTAGAGAATGGATGGAATTAAAGAGTAGCAAGATAAGAGTTAAAAACTTCTACCACATGGCAATTATACCTGGAAGTAAAAATGGATAGGTGAGATATTTAGGAGGAGCAATCCACATGACTTAGCAATTAACTTTATGTATAGGATGAGGAGAACAGAGAGTCCAAGAAGACACATCTTATTTTGAGCCCGGACACAGGAGAAGAAGCAAATTGATGTGAGGGGAAAGAAAATTCATTTATTGGTACCCTTTTTAGGTTTGAGTTGTTTTTAAAATGCTCAAGTGAACCAATAAAGAGGTATTTTGATATAGAGGGTTTAGGTTTAGGAGAAAAATCTGAGACAAAGGTTTAGACATGTGCATCATTATAGATGCCACCAAAGATCATAACATCACCCATAAAGAACACATTCGAGTAATGAGGGAGATGGAATTAGAAGTGAGAAACACTAAAAGTTAAACTATAAATGAAAGGAAAAAATAATCTGAAAAACAAAGTCTCAGGAGAGAAGCCAGAACAAATGGAAGATAAACTGGGAGAACTTGGAGTCATAAAAGCAAAGGAAAGAGAATATTTTGCTGAAAATGAAATAGCTATATAAAGGCCAGGGAAATTCTCATTGGATTTAGAAAAATTGTATACATTTTAAAAGAGAAAGGTGGTCAGAGATAATGATAAGAACATTTTCAGAGGATAATTAGTGGCAGAAACCTGTGTGTGGTTGATCATAAAATCAATAGAAATTGTAATGGAACCAGTGTGAATACAGACTATTTTTCCCATTAGTTTGTGTCAGGAAAGAGAAAAAATAGCACATGATTTGGAAGGGGCATTAATGACAAGATACTATTTATGTGAGTATACTTTGTGTGGTTTGACTAATCTGTTTGTTAGTTTTTAAAATTGAGAGAGTTGACCATATTTTATGTTGATAGGAAAGAAAGAAAGGAAGAGGGTGAAGATGCTAAGTTATAGATGGAAATATGCTATAAGCTTCTGGAGAAAATAATAGAATCCAGGACACAGAGGGAGGGATTAGCATTGGCTGGTTGCTAGAGCTACCGTATCAAAGTACTACAAACTGGTTGACTCAAACAACAGAAAATCATTGTCTCCGTTCTGGAAGCCAGAAATCTGAGATAAAGGTATCTGCAGGGTTGGTTTCTTCTGATGTCTATTAGGGAAGGATAGATTCAGGTCTCTTTCCTTGGCTTGTAATGGCCATCTTCTCCCTGTGTCTCTTCATACTGTTTTCCCTCTATGAGTGTCTGCAACCAAATTTCCTCCCTTTTGAAGGATGCCAGTCATATTGAATTAAGGGCCTCCCACACTCCAGTATGACTTGATCCTAACTTAATTACTTAGATCTGCCATGACCCTATTTCCAAATAATATCACATTCTGAGATATTGGAGATTAGGACTACCATGTATGAATTTGGAAGAGAGACACAAGTCAACCTATAATGAATAGGAAGAAACATTTCATCCATTATAACAGGGAAGAGAAAATATGGCTATGTGTCAGTAGATTACAGCAAGAAATATAGGAATTTTCATCCTCCTTATGTTTTCTCCCATGTGGAAACAAAGTCATTGACAGAAAAGGAGTCAGAGTTGCAAGTTAAAGTTTCCTGGGGAAGATTTGAAAGAGCTATTGTACAGAATAAGAGAGAATATTGATCAGGGAGACTGTCAGGTAGCTTTGACATCTAGTAAGGCATCAACCTATCATAAGTAGTCAGAGAAAATAATCAATTATTCAGTGGTACCCTTTAGATAATAATGTGAGGTCTTATTGAGGTGGCTACCTTAGTTATATGGCAGCTTTCAACAAAACATGCACCAATTTTGCTAAGGAAAAGATAATTTCAGATTCACCAGTTAGCTATTAATTTGGAGCTCAGATTAAGTGTTTATTTGTTTGTGATCTTTCCCTTTTAAAAGAGAAACACACTTGTTTCTCTGCACATACTAAAATTATACATAAATAGAATTTATATTAAAGCATTTAATATAATCTGTTTCCTCCACTGGCTTTTGTTCTGAGGATAGAGAACACCTTATGCGCTTTTCTGTCTCTAAATATCACCTAACATTCCTCAGTGCCATCAGTATAGTTAGTAGTCAGTGAGTGTTCCTAGAACTAAACCTCGAGGAGTAGCAGTTATTCACTAAATTCAGATCTGGGTTCTATTGAAAGTAAGTTTTCTCAGAAAGACTTGTCCAAGGACACACTTTTTCTTTGGAAAGAGAAACGTGAAATTCATGAATATTTGTAAAATTCAATAACATAGACATTCATGGCAAGAACCAAGAGCAGAGCACACTTGAACCTCTTGAAGAAATAAAAAGTAATCAAGCTTTCAATCTCACAAAAGACTAGCTTAACTTATGGTAAACTCTGTATTTATGACATCTATAACTGGTATCTATTTTAAAACATTTTTATATGGGAATGTTTTGTGTAATAGTTAATATTAGTAATAGGAAGTAATCAATAAATGCAATAAATTAAGAAATATTTTGTCTTGTTTTTCAGAGTGATTGTGTACTTAGCTTTTTTCTCTCTGAGCCTGTACAACAAACAACTGAAGAATCATCACTTATGTACCTAGGCAAGTAAATTCATCATTATACTGAGTGCAAATTATTGAGTTTAAATATAATCATGCAAAAAAAAAACACAACTATAATTGTTTTCAATTTTCAAAAAAAATCTTTAAAGACTATCTTTAGACATATTTTCTAACCATTTTCAAAGTTTTTTACCCTTTAGAATGTGTTCAAGTTAAATTAAACCCAGATGTGTTTGTCTAATTGTAATAACTATATGTCACACTGTTAACTCATTTCAAAAAAATTATGCACTGCAATAGAATTGCATGTCAGAGATAGAGTTCCTATTTCTCCCCATAGGTAAGTCTCACAGTTTACCTCACATATTAGGAAGCAACAAAAATGAATATTAAGCAGTAATAATGGTCACAAATTATTTACTTGTTTCACTATTATCATATAAAGCTCAATAACACTCTACTTCCCTTATGAAGTCTTACTAGGATATCAAACTTACCCAGCACAATTATCCGCCTTATTCTCCTCCAAATGTGCATTAATTCTAATTAACATTTCTTTCATCTCTCTTGTTTTGGCAGAATCTTTTTAAAAATATCCTTTCAATATTAAACATTTGTAATATAATTTCACTACAAGGAGTAGCTATCCAATAACTGATACTGTTTTTTATCGCAACAAGATTTGCAAACCCATAATTTGCTGGGCCTCACCAGTCTTTTCTTTGCAATTCCCGGTCTTCATTTATTCTACATCTGCCTTCTCATTCTCTAGTTTTAAGATAAGGTCCATCTGCTTATCACCCATACTTGTACCTGACATCTAGTTACTTATCCTTTTGATGTACAGTTCTGTACAACCAGATCAAATTGTATAGCATAATTGTTTACTAAAGTTGTATTATCTATATTGGTGTCTACCTTGATTCTCCTGTTAGACTGAGGATAACTTTCATTAAGGACTCTTTTCCCTACTGTATACCGCATTCCACTCATAAATACTAAATTAATGAATGAGGACTTTATCTCCTTCATTCTTCCATATTTTGCCCATTGTGTGACAACATTCTCTAAGTTGCTTTGTTTATATAAACAAACGATAGACAATATTAGGTAAAAAGGCAATTTCTTACATTTTGCAGCACTTACCTAAGGCAAAATGATGTCTGCAATGTAAAGTATTTCTATTTCTATTGCTATAATTCCCAAGTTCATAGTAATACATTATTTTAATAAATACTATTAGCTGGAGATATTTTGCAATCAATGTTATAAATTCAAGCAATCTAGATCGCAAAAAAATGAGGTTGTAGAATTCTAGAGATGTCAGACTTCTAAAAAGGTACTAGGTTGACCTCTATTCAGCCATTAAAGTCTCTCAAGAAAATTGTTTCTTTGTATTTTCAAAAATTAAGCTATGAACCACTGTCAAATTTTTAATCTTGCTAATAGTATTATTTTTCTGAAAGGTGTTTTGAAATACATTTGTACACACAATAATTAGGATTATTATTGCAAAAACTAAAATGGCTAAGAATTTTTTATTTTATGTTTTTTTCAGTTTTCTTGTATGTCTTTTATATAAACTATTCCTTACTCAGGACTTGGAAATTTTATTTTTTAATTAATTAATTTAATTTATTTTATTTTTAAACAAGGTTTATTAGAGAAAAAAGACAGGAAAGAAAGGAAAATATGCCAGAAATGGCATGGGCAAAAGAAACTGTCTTTATTTATTTTAAAGATGTAGGGTGCAAAGAATTTTTAATATCATACAATAGTCAAGATTTATTTCAGAAGTAATGATTGACAAAATATTTGATTCTCAATATTTTTTGATTATAGACTACATATTAAATATAACCTATTACCTTAAAACAACAGAACACATCTTCCAAGCAGAATATGCAAGTCATTACAAAAAACAAGGATTAGCAGGAAGTTATTCCTTTTGTGAACCTCAGATTTTCTTTTTCATACTTCTGAATTCTTAATTCTTTTGTCACTGAATATCAGCTGATTATAAGCAAGAAACACAATATTTATTTAAAATACTACTCCTTTTTTTTTTTTTTTTTTTTTAGTGAGAAAGCAGGATTTATTGAGAGGACAGAAAAGCTCCCACAGTGGGAGAAGACATGAGGGGGTTGACTAAGCACTACTCTTAACAGTTAGTTGAAAATTTGAATTTATGTTGGCAAAGGCTTACAGGGAAAAATTATTTGAGTGCATTAAAATATTGATTTATGCAGGAAAACCTTAAGCAAAAATCTCAGACTTCACCCTTTTACTACTTCTACTAACTAATGAATTAGTTAGTAGATTTTGGACACCTATGTGTCTAGGCACATGACTTATAAAGATAATATTGGTGGCAATATGTAACCCCGGGTCTGGAAGACACTAATACACCTTTACATTTATTCACTAACTAAACATGCCTTGAGAGAACAACAGAAACATTTATCTTTCTAAAGTACCAAGTCAATAATTTCTCTCCTCTATGTAAACCTTTTCCTTGGCTTTCCATTGCTCTCCAACAGTGCCAACTTTATCCACTTGCGACCTGAACAGTCACACAAGGCAGAGTGCTTAGAAATGTCCCACACTTGATTTAACACTGTACTGCTGCTGTCTGAAGTTCTTAATATGTTTTGAAAAAGCATACTCACATTTTTATTTTGCACTGGGCCTCACAAATTATGTAGCCAATCAAGTCTTTGGAATAAAGACCAATATCCTTATCATACATCCCAGCAGAATATGGTTCCTACCAATCTCCCTTTCTGGTCTACTATCAGGTCCTTCCTCGTCTTTATTTCTTTTTCCAGTTCTTCAACTAAGACAAGCTTCTTGATACTTCACAGATGCAATTCTCTCTGCCTGGATGACTTGACTCCTGCCGCCTCCATTCTTTTAGGCATCTTTCAGATCTCGGCACAATTATCTTTGATATACCTTTCTACAATGTTCTTTCTTCACAACATTTATTGTAATTATGATTCTGGTTTGTGTGGGTTTTTTTTTTTTTTTGTAGACTAAAAATCCATAAAGGGATAAGCCATGATATGGCTCACCTCTGTATCTCCAGACACATGATGGTTGACTTACTATAGATGCTTAATAAATAATTACTGAATAAATGTTTGATGACAGAAAGAACTGTGGAAGACACACTAATATCCTCTATCAAAGTAGCTTGTCACTTTTATTTTTTAAGAAAGAGAAAGAAGAAAACTATGCAATCATGCTACTCTTCCCACACTCCTTACTTCATGTGGAAATGCACTGGCACAAGAAATTCAAGGCTTTCCAACCACTAGATTTCTCTTGAAGTATCACCAAGTATACACACACACACACACACACACACACACACACACACACACACACAAGTTCATATATAATATATATAACAAGTTAACTATGTATATATGTATTATATATATTTAACAAGTTATCCCATTAAAAATAATAGATATCACACTCAACCAAAGAATTAACTATAACATTGCTGGACTTTATCTTAAGTGCGTATTCTTTAACTTCCTATTGGCATAATCCTATATATTCTCCAAAAATTAATATAGCCTCTATGCCAATAATATCTTCACCAAAAAATTATCTATCCACCACTACTACTCTGCTCTGACACACAGAAGACAGATTTTTGTCAATGTATAGAAGTAATAACATAAGCAATGGAGTAGAACATGATAAAAGACAACAATTGTGAGAGTTAAGAGGATGAGTTAATGAGCATGGCTAAGCACCATTAATAATTGCAAATGATTGCAAACAAAAGCTTTCAATTATTACCTCATATCACTACCTCCTGTTTGAGATATTAGCTTAAAAGAAAACTTGAGGCCATGCAGTGTACATGTCTAACTAATTGCTCTGGCAGAGCCCAGATCAATGATCTACAGGTTGAAGTGTGGCACTTGGGTTTTCATTTTAATTTTAATAATATATGAAAGGGCAACTGGGATAGGAATAAAATTATTTAGAAATAAATATGTGTGTTAAGTTGTTTCTGAAACATCCCATTAAAAGTTTTAAAGTAGTAGCCATTTTGCTATATCATATAGCCTCATGTTTTTAATTAGGAAAATATTTTAGACTTTTACTTGTCACTGATCTGAGAAGAAAAAATGGAAATAAGATGAGTTAGGTGGTTTTCTCTAATTACCTTATCTCTAGTAGCTGGGTGTTAAAGGATGTCACTGAAATCTAAGAAAATCAAGCAATAAAAAAACTAAGTATATGTAATATGTCTGTTAGGAAAACACTAAGAAAGATCACAACATTGAATATAATTGTGTGGTAGATGAAAGTGAAGTAAAAAAGATTGTCTACTAATTTTATCTTTGTTTCTATTAGGAAACAAATATTATCAAAAGACATAAAAATCTAAGGCTATTAAATGAAGGTAATTATTAGAACAAAAATAATAATTCTCCTAAGTATCACAAATACACAAAAATTAAAACAAATTAAAGAACTTATTTAAAAATTATAAAATACAAAATAATAGGATAGAACTACAAGAAATGTTATTATATCAACAAGTGTAAATAGACTTAACTCATCTGTTAAAAAATTTTTTTCAAATTGATGTAAAAATGCAGATAATAACTCTGTGAAAACGTGCCTGAAACAAAGTGATTTTAAAAGGTTGAAGATTGAAATATAGCCAAAGGTATATTAGGCAAATTTAAAAAAAGAGGTCATAATTATAATAAAGAAAAAAAGAAACTTAGGCCAAAGGGCACTGAATTAAACAAGGAACAGAACCTTAAATTATAATGAGTACAATTCTCAATAAATATATGTGTACTTATGACTACATATCAAATAATATGACAATAACATATAAAGCAGAAATTACAGAAAACACAAAGAGAAACACAAAAAACACACTAGAATATCCTAGTAGTAGGATACTCTAATTCCTGTCTCTCAATTTATGAAAGACAAAATGAAAAAAAAAAAAGTAGACCTATAGAAAAACTAAATTCTAAAATAAATAAGGCAAAATTGCTTAATTTATATTAAATTATTTATCCTGAAAATAAGAATTTATCTTCTCTTCAAGTACCTATGGACATTCAGGAAAATAGATTACATATTTGACCACAAAAATAATTTAATAAATTTCCAAAAGTAGAAGTAGTGAATGTATGCAATATTATCTAATCAAGCTACAATAAAGTAAATTTATTTTACATTTTTTATTTATAGTTGTGGGGTACAAGTGAGGATTTACTACATAAGTAGGTTGCATTGCAAGTGAAGTTTGGGCTTCTAACTGGCCCTCTCTCCTTGATAGTAAAGGTAGCCAGTGTGTTGCCATGTGCCCCTCTACCCTCTCCCTCCCCATCTTCCCTAGCAGTGTCTAGTGTCTGCTGATCTCACCCTAGTGTTAGTGTGACTACTGCTCAGGTCACACACTTATGAGTGAAAGTTTGTGGGATTTGGTTTTTTGTTTCTGTGATAGTCCATTAGTATGGTGGTCTCCAGCTGCATCCAAGTTACAGCAAATGCCATGATTTTGTTCTTTATGACTTCATAACATTCCATCATGTATATATACCACATTTTATTTATCCAGCCCACTTTCGATGGGCATGTGGGTTGATTCCATGTTTTTGCTATTGTGAATAGTGCCGCAATAGACGTGTGTGTAGGTGTCTTTTTGGTAAAGCAATTTATGTTCCTCAGGCTATATTCCCAGGAAGGGGATTGCTGGATCATCTGGAAGCTCAATTTTTAGTTCAATTTTTAGCCACACTGCTTTTCATAGTGGTTGAACTCGTTTACATTCCCACCAACAGTGTAGAAGTGTCCCATTTTCTCCACAGCCACATCAACACCTGTTGCTTTTTGACTTATTTATGCTAGCCATTCTTACTGGAGTTAGATGGTATCTCATTGTAGTTTCAGTTTGCATTTTTCTGATGATTAGTGAGACTGAGCATTTTTCATGTGTTTATTGACTAATGTATTTCCTTCTCTGTTTATGTCCTTTGCCCACTTTTTTTTTTTTTTTTTTGAGTTGGCGTCTCACTCCGTCTCCCAGACTGGAGTGCAGTGGCCCAGCCTCGACCTGCTGGGCTCCGGCGATCCTTCCACCTCAGCCTTCCAAGTAGCCGAAACTACAGGCGTGCGCTACCACGCCCGGCTAATTTTTTTGATTTATTGTAGAGATGAGGTTTCGCCTGCCCAGGCGGGTCTCGAACCTGCGGGCTCAGGCAATCCACTCACCTCAGCCTCCCAAGGCGTGGGATTACAGGCTGAGCCACCGAGCCC
>CAUYQG010075474.1:0-11754 GCA_963574415.1 Tarsius wallacei | reverse complement strand
ACACTGCTGTGCTCTATTGGGTGGAATTTTTCTTGATTCAACATTTAATGAGGCTTTTCCTTACTTTTCTTTTGAGTTTTTGGGATTTTGTGAGAAAACCATAATAGTTAGCATTAAGAATATATATATATATATATATATTTTTTTTTTTTTTTTTTTTTTTGAGTTAGAGTTGCCCAGGCGGGTCTCGAACCCGCGGGCTCAGGCATTCCACTCACCTCAGCCTCCCAAGGCGTGGGATTACAGGCTGAGCCACCGAGCCCGGCTAAGAATATATTTTTTTGAGTCAAGATGTCACTCTATCACCCAGGCTGGGGTGCAGTGGCACAATCACAGCTCACTGCACGACTCACTGGCCTTGACCTCTCGGGCTTGGGTGAGTTGCTAGAACTACATGTGCATGCCACCATGCCCAGCTAATTTTTTTTATTTTTTGAAGAGATGAGGTCTTGAACTATTCAGAACTTTTTAAATTGAACATTTAATTTGTGTTCAATTTAGTTGGACATATATTGTAGACATGTGGCACCTGTTCTTTCAGAGAGCTTGAAAATAGAAAAGTCTACTAGAGATACGAGCTCTTCTATGATTAAGGGCCTAACCAAGTACCCCAGACTAGGAATCACTAAACTATAGGCCACTGGTAGACTTCCTGCCTGTTTTTGTAAATAAAGTTTTATTGAAACAGCCATACCTGTTTATTTTTGTATTGTCTGTCTGCTTTGGCAGAATTGACTAGTTGTGACAGAAGCTGTAAGCCTACAGATCCTAAACTGTTTGTTATCTGGCCTGTTTACAGAAAAAGTCACTTCTAGGAATTTAGAGGGGAAATGATTGAAAGGGGCTACAGCAGTGAGGGAAGGCTTCAAGGAAGAGGTAATCTTTGAGCTGAACCTTACACAGTGGAATGTGAATGAGGGAAAGGAGCGAGGCCATAGTAGCACCACAGATAGAAGGTGTTTCAAGTTTTGGGAGCAAAGTAAGAAGGTTGGTTATGTGTGATTTCTGGGAGTTTTAAAGATTATGTAAGGAATAATGGGAGATAAGGGTCATAATGGAAAAGTCTTTGAATTTAGGTTAGATTTTAATTCTCTAGCTAATAGAGAGCCATTGCAGGTTTATGAGCAGGGGATGTCCTGATAAATGGTTTAGGGAGATTTAATCAGCAGTGTCGTGTAGGGCACATTGAAGAAGGTAGAAATCCAAATCAGGGAGTTTGTTGGAAAGCTTTCTCCCTGCAGTAACAAATGACCCCAACATTTCAGTGGCTTACAGCAACAGAGGCAAAATTATTTCTTGTACGGGTTTCATTTGCTTGTGACTCTCTTCCAAGATTCTTCATTTCTAGACCCAGGACCAGCCCTTATTTGGGACATGCTGGGGTTTTTTTTTTTTTTTTTTTTTTGAGTTGGAGTCTCACTCATGGCCACCCCAGCATTGACCTGCTGGGCTCAGGTGATCTGTCCACCCCAATCTACCAAGTAGTCAGAACTACAGGTGTTCGCTACCACGCCTGGCTAATTTTTGATTTATTGTAGAGATGAGGTCTCACCAAGTTGCCTGGGCTGGTCTCGAACCCACGGGCCCAGGCAATCCACTTGCCTTGGCCTTCCAGTGTGCTGGGATTACAGGCTGAGCCACTGAACCCATCCAAGGGACATGCTGTTTTCATGTCCAGAGAGTAGCAGAAACTCAGTGTCTTTTCCAGCTTCATCTTGGACTGGACTAGTGTCTCGGTTTCTTGGGCCAAAGCAGAGTGGGTTATATAGTCCTCTTAAGGGGATTCCATGAAGAGAGTAAACCAGCCTGCCGCTTGCTGTCTGGGCAGTCATACCATGGGGTGTCAGTGTAGCCGATGTCTTCCTTCAGCCTCAGACACTGGACACTAGAGCCAGCTGCTGTATGTGGGAGGCCCTGAAGCATCTCAGACTCAGCATCCTCCTTCACTTTTGGCCTTGGCCCTTTGGGGCTCTGAGACCATCATCTGCTTGGTTGCCACCTACCAGAGTACCCTTGGTTCTCTCCTCAACTGCCATACCCTGAGGCTCCAGGTTCTGCTGATCGTTCCTCTTGAACAGTGAGCAGACTATCCTTCCTGTTTCACTGGGACCACTGTCCAAGCAGGGTCTGTGTCATGTCCCTTCTGGGTTAGGCTATGCCTCTTGGGAGGTCTCCTGCCTTGGCCTTGAGCCCCTCCCCTCTCTTTCACATAGCTGCTCAGGTGATGTATGCAGAGCAGTAGTTTGACCCAGGGGTGATTTTTACATACTCAACCTCCTCCTCCCCCACATTTGACAATATTTGAAGACATTTTTGTTGTCCTAACTGGGGGGCCTGGCCGGGATGCATAGGACTCAGGGATGCTGTTGAGTGCCCAAGAGGGCACCCAGGCTCAGAGCATCTAGGTGAGTTGTTCCACTGCCTGGTAATGCTCCCTAGCTCCCCATTGCCTCCTAGACTGTGTTCCACAGCCTGTGTGTCCACAACCCATTCTGCTCTCCAGTGATACCAAAACCAAGCTGTGTGACTCCTTCAGTCCTTTCACCCAGGCTCAGTCTGCTTCAGCAGGAGCCCTTCTTGGATTCCTCCCCATCAAGTATTTCTTCTGCTTCCCCTGGAACTCTGTGTGATGCTTTTGGTCACTGTACAACCACACATTTTCTCCCCTCTGGAGTGGGAAGTCCTTGAGCACAATAGATACTTTTTTTTTTTTTTTTTAGTAAGAGTCTCATTCTGTTGCCCAGGCTGGAGTGCAGAGGCATGTTCATGGCCACCACAGCCTCGACCTGCTGACCTCAGGCGATCCTTCCACCTTAGCCTTTTGTAGCTGGAACGACAGGCATGCACCACCACATGTGGCTAATTTTTTTTTTGAGTCAGAGTCTCACTCTGTCACCCAGGCTGGAGTGCCATGGGAAACTCACAGCCACCCCAGAGTCGACTTGCCGGGCTTAGGCGATCCTTTTGCCTCAGACTTCCAAGTAGCCAGAACTATAGACGCGCCCTACCATGCCCAACTAATTTTGATGTATTGTAGAGACAAGGTCTTGCCAAGTTACCTGGGCTGGTCTTGAACCTGCGGGCTCAGGCAATCCACTCATTTCAGCCTCCCAAAGTGCTGGGATTACAAACTGAGCCACTGAGCGTGGCCTAATTTTTTGAGTTATTGTAGAGGTTGTAGAGGCAAGTTGCCCAGGCTGGTCTCAGGTAGTCTTCTCGCCTCCACCTCCCAGAGTGCTAGGATTATATGCATGAGCCACTGTGCCCAGCTACATTTGTATTCTTAATGTCTTGTTGCACATTGCAATATTTTCTTTGAGCATTGACTGCAGTAAAGATGATTGGATTTAGGATGGGAAGTTGGCTGCAGGAGTGCGGGAGTGACTCCTTTAGGGGTTGATTGTTTCCTAGGGGCTCTCTCATAGCTTGCTTTCCTAGGTATACTTTTTTTTTTTTTTTTTTAACTCAGGGTATCACTCTCTTGCCCAGGCTGGAATGCAGTGGCACAATCACTACCCACTGCTGCGCTGACTTCCTGGGCTCAAGTGATCCTTCTGCCTTAACTTTCTGAGTAGCTGGGACTATTGGTGCTACTTGCCTTTTTCAACCACGTTTGAGAGGTACTGGGAAATGTACTGATGGACTATGGCCATGCTCAGTGGCTCAGCCTGTAATCTCAGCACTTTGGGAGGCTGAAGTGAGTGGATTGCCTGAGCCTGCAGGTTCAAGACCAGCCCAGGCAACTTGGCAAGACGTTGTCTCTACAATACATAGGTGCACACCACCATACCCAGACAATTTTTTTTTTTTGAGTTGGAGTCTCACTCTGTTGCGCAGGCTGGAGTGCAATGGCATGCTCACGGCCACCGCAGCCTCAACCTGCAGGTCTCAGGTGATCCTCATGCCTCAGCCTCCTGAGTAGCTGGAACTACAGGCACGTGCCACCAAGCCCAGCTAATTTTTTGATTTATTGTAGAGATGAGGTCTCACTAAGTTTCCCAGACTGGTCTTGAACCCGTGGGCTCAGGCAATCCGCTTACCTCGACCTCCCAAAGTGCTGGGATTACAGGCTTGAGGCACCATGCCCAGCCAGATAGAGGTGCAATTTCTAGGGATGGATTCTACAGGTACATCTGCACACTCGCAAGAGGCGAAGCCTACAGCCTTGTTTGCAACCACAAAAATTACAGCATTTCCATACAGCAGAACACAATGCAGCCATGGAAAAGAATGTACTGGGAAACATACTGATATGGAATGACCTCTCAAACATGGTTGAAAAAGGCAAGTTTCAGAAACTTTTTAAAAAGAAAAGGGTAGGAAAAAAGAATACATCCACATTTTTGCCTGCACAGTTACAAAGTGTCTGTGAAGGAGATACAAGGAACTGGTCACAGCAGAGTCTCCAGGGGAACCAGGTTAGGGAGGAGAAACTGAAAAGAAACTTCACTGTGCACCCTTCCTGCTGTTGAACCATGTGAATATATTGTTTGTTCAAAAATAAATAAAATTGAAGTGTTTTAGGAAGCAAAGCATAGACAGAATCTATAAGAATTAAAAAAAAAATGTATCTTAGTGACCAGGCGCAGTGGCTCACACCTGCAATCCCGGCACTCCAACTTGGGTGACAGAGTGAGACTGTGACTCAAAAAAAAAAAAAAGGAATAGCATATCTTTCTTCAGTCACTGTTTATTCTTTTGCAGCAAGGTTTGCTCTTGTCTCAGTGTCTTTAATTCTGCACTTCCTTTGGCCATTTATTTCTCCCAATTATCTAGCTCTCTGTATTTTATTTATTTATTTATTTATTTTGAGTTGGAGTCTTACTCTGTCACCCAGGCTGGAGTGCAGTAACACGCTCACACTAAAGGCCACCCCAGCGTTGACCTGCTGGGCTCTGGTGATCTTTCTACCTCAGCCTTCCAAGTAGCCAGAACTACAGGCGCGTGCTACCATGCCCGGCTAAGTTTTTGATTTGTTGTAGAGACGAGGTCTTGCCAAGTTGCCCGGGTGGGTCTTGAACCCGCGGACTTAGGCAATCCACTCACCTCGGCCTCCCAAAGTGCTGGGATTATAGGCTGAGCCACCAAGCCTGGCCACTCTCTGTATTTTAAATAATATAGTCAGATTAAATGAGTTTCTCATTGGAAATTGGGTCACTTTTTGTGTGTTCTTATGGTTAAGAGTGGCTAAGAATACACACATCCATGCAGAAGCTTGTCCATGAGCGTTCACAGCAGCACTGTTCACATTAGCCAAAAAATGGAAACAACCCAAATGTCCATCAACTGATGAATGGATAAACAAAATGTGGTGTATCTATACAATGGAATATTATTTCACAATAAAGAAAAATGAGTTACTGATTCATGCTTTAACATGGATGAACCTTAAAAATATTATGCTGAATGAAAGAAGACAGACACATACTGTATGATTCCATTTCTGTGAAATGTCCAGAATAGGAAAATCTATAGAGACAGTAGATTAGTGGTTGCCAGGAACTAGGGGGATGACAGTCAAGAGGTATGGAGTTTTTTTGGGGGTAATGAAAATATCCTGAAATTGACTGTGGTGAAGGTTGCATACATCTTTGATTGTACTAAAAAATAATCTAAAACTGTATGCTTTAAATGGATGGATTGTATAGTATGTAAATTATATCTCAGTGAAGCTGTTAAAAACAAGAGTAATTAGGATTTTTCTGAAGTGATCATACCAAGGTGGAGTCCAAAGGCTTGGTGCCCACAGAGGGCCTTGGTGTAGATGTATTTCTGTGGGTTGTGGCAAGGTGATAAGTCTGATCAGTTTCTGAGCTATTAGGCTGTAGTACGTGTCACACTTATCTTGGTGCAGAAGACTTGAGTTAAATTTTGACTTAATCTCTGACTTTTGTGATTGATTGCAGGTAAGCTACTTAACCACCTGAGCCTGGGCTCTCATCTGCAGATAAGATATTGGTCCTGTTTATTTTTGTCATGAGGCTGAAGCATGACTGCATTTCTATGGAGTCTGTAAATTACTATGTTATATGTGTATAAGACTTAAAAAAATAATTTCAACACTCAGAGGCTAATGAACCAGCAGAGCACATTTTTTTGTGCTTTTGCAGGCTGGTCTAAGACGAGACTACTATTGTTGGCAGTGTAGACAGAAGTGAGATGTGGACAGCACAACTGTCTCCCAGCTCCTGGCTGACAGGGGGCTGGGACACAGGCTCAAAAGCCCCTGTCTGGCCAATAGCATTTGAATCTGTTTTCCTTTCTTGCCATGCTCCTTTCATCTTTTCTGCTTTTTCTCTTTGTCATTTCTTTAAGCTACTAGAGGCCATAGCACTAATTAGCCAAAGTGTTTGATGCCTCCTTCATGGATAGAGTTTCACAGTAATATTTGCCCTAAGATACTTCTAGTGGTTTTCTATTACAATCCCTTCCACCATTCTCTGGGATTTCTCTGGCATGTTCTTCCTGGCAATCGGGGTTATGCCGAAGCCTATGCAATGTGTTTCCCCAATTCACAGGTGTCATATTTATGCATCAGATTGCATGCTACCTGTGCTACTGATAAAGGTGAGCAGTTTCTGAAACTCTAGATATTGTTTTTCTGTTTAATTGCGGTAACTTTAGCCTTTTATTTTATATTTTTGAGTCAAGATATCACTGTCACCCAAGCTGGAATATAGTGGCACAATCATGGCTTACCACAACCTCTAACTCCTGGGCTCAGGCAATCCTTCCATCTCAGCCTTTCAAGTAGCTGGGACTACAGGTATGTGCCACCATGCCTGGCAGTTTTTTAATTTATTTTTTAATAGAGATAAGGTCATGCCATGCTACTTAGTCTAGTATGGAACTCCTGTGCTCAAGCAATCCTTCCACCTCGGCCTCCCGAAGTGTGAGGATTACAGACATGAGTCACTGCACTTAGCCTGGTCTTTTATTATGTATTCAGAATTCATCTATGTCATGGAAATTCCTACTTCCTTCTGACCAGAAGTAGCCTCTGGTTCCTTAAAGCTGGGAGGTGGTGAAACTATGGGACCCTAGAGACCCTCATTTGCAGGCATGTGTAGGAACTACAGTGTCCAAGAATAGCATGGGGCTTTCTGCCTAAGGTCACTGGGATGCAGGATGGGCCTCAATCAGGGGCAGAGCTCTTCTTCATTGGTTTGGCAGGGCTCTAATGCCTAGTGGTTTATTTGCCAGCCCCATCCACACTCATCCTGCTTCTGTCTTATGTCACCCTGTGTGCCAGTCATTTGGCAGTCAGGTGCCCCTGAGCTGGAGACAGTCCAGGCCTCAGGGGGAGACATGAGTGGGTTGTGCTAGCATCCTGTGGAGAGCAATGGTGGCAGTGTTCCTGGGGTCTTAAGGAGACCCTTAGGGTAGCAGGCCTGGAGGCTCATGGAGTCCAGGTAGGTTCTGGAGGAGTGTCTTGTCTAGAAAGAAGGAGCATCACCAGCTAAGCCTTGATGGTGTTAACCAGGCACAGGAAGAGTGCACCTGATGTGGAAGGGGCATGCCTACAAGGCAGGAACCAGCAGGTGTGTTGGCAGCTGCCAGAAGCTCTTTGTGACTAGAGTGTCCAGCAGGAGGCAGGGACTGGCAGGTATCTGGGGGGTCAGCAAGTGAGTGGGAGAGGTTTTTTGCAGCATGTTGTGGGTTGGACTGTCTCCTGAAGGGGAGCACTTCTCAGCTCAGGCCTTACCTTCAGAGTCAGTACATGGTGAGGAAGAGCAAGGAGGCTTGCAAGAGTTTTTTTCTAGCTCCAGCTTTATCCATTAATTTCCTTTTTGGAAAACATCAGAACTTATATGAAGTTATTATCCACCCATGGCCCATTCTAATGTATTTTATTTTAATTATATTTTTTATTATAAAGATGTGGTGTACAATTCAGGGTTAGGTATTCTAACATATTTTAAATGATAAATCATTTGCAGAATCTGCACTACTTGCCTGGTGATGACTGCACAGCTGGCCAGGAAATGCTGCTGAGGCGAAGGCTTCATCAGTACTCTTCAGAGCCCCTCAGAGCCTTGCATGGTAGCTCCAGATGGCTGTGGCCCTCAGGAAGTATGAGACACATAACACAGGCTTCGTTTCATTTTAATTTAATGTAATTTATTTATTTTTGAGATGGAGTCTCATGCCTGTCACCAAGGCTGGAATACAGTGACACAGCCACATCTACAGTAGCCTCAAACTCTTGGGTTTGAGTGATCCTCCTGCCTCAGCCTCCCAAGTAGCTAAGACTATAGGCATGCACCACCATGCCCAGCTAATTAAAAAAATTTTTTTTGTAGAGATGAGGTCTTACTGTATAGCCCAGGCTGGTCTCAAATTCCAGGGCTCAAGCAAAGGTCCATCAATAAGCAAAGTGCTGGGATTACAGGGATGAGACACACAGGCCTCATTTCACATTGACTGCGAAAGTCCTTGAAAAGAACCAACATTGGGAATTTGCAAACTGGAGTTAGCATGTTCTTGGTATATGAAGGACCCTGGTTGGGTATTCAGAGAAGCTTGGATGCCCTGATGCATGAACATGTGTGGGTGGTTTGGGAGGAGGAAGCTTCAGTGGAGTTGGATTGGTGGCTGAGCCTTTCTGTCATTTGTTCCATGGTTACCTGAGTGCTGGGGGCTGACAGTGCAGGGATAAGGCCCCTGCCTCCTGAAGCTCAGAGTCCAGTGTAGGAAACAGATGATCACGGTTGATAATTGTGGTTTTTGCTCTGAAAGATGGGGACAGGGTTGTGAGAGCAAACCTAGGATACCTTGTTCAGATGAGAGGCTCAGGGAAACCCTCCCAGGATTGAGACTAATTATGAGGTCCACAGGAGAAGATGGTGGGGATCAGCTTGTGTGGCAGCCCTGGGGCAGCAGGACTATTTGGTGGGAACCTAGGACAGGGCAGGAGATGGGGCAAGTAAGGCAGCCAGTCAGATTGTGCCAAAGGCTTACCCAGATAGTAGTCTTCCTGAAAGCATCACTCAGGCTTTTGTGTCAAGAGCAAATCAAGGAAATACAGAAACAGTTTTGCCTTGCCTGTGTGGTTCAGGTGAGTGGCAATGGGGTGGATGCTGAGAGGAGTTGGCAGAGGTGTGGGCTCAAGAGCGTGGATGGGGAGGGTAATGGGAGGGGGTGTCATGAGCAACTGGCACAGGCATCTAGTCTTAAGATGCTGATCCTGCTTCCCATTGTGTTGTAGCACATATCAGAACTCCAGTCTTTTTCATTACTGAATAATATTCCACTGTATGGATTGACCCCTTTTTGCTTATTGATGGACATTTGAGTTGTTTCCACTTTTTTTTTTGAAAGCAGGATTTATTGAGAGGATAGAAAAACTCCCTCAGTGGGAGGGGACCCGAAGGGGTTGCCCAGTTTCCACTTTTTGACTGTTAAGAATAAGTACTACTTGTGTATATTCATGTAATTGCTGGATCATATGGTAATTCTGTGTTCATTTTTGAGGAAATGTCAAACTGTTTCCAAAGCAGCTGCCCCATTCTACATTTCCGCCAGCAATATATAAAGGTTCCAATGTTTCCATATCCCTGACAACACTTGTTATTGTCCATTTTGTGATTATAGCCATTTCAGTGGGTGTGAAGTGATAATCTCATTATGGTTTTGGTTTGCATTTCCCCGATGGCTAATGATGTTGAACATATTTTCTTGTTTTTATTGGCAATTTATCATCTTTGAAGAAATGTCTATTCAGATCCTTTGCCCATTTTTCATTTGAGTTATCTATCTTTCATTATTATTATTATTATTTTTAGTTGGAGTCTCACTCTGTTGCCCAGGCTGGAGTGCAGTGGCACGCTTATGGCCACACCAGCATCGACCTGCTGGGCTCTGGCAATCCTTCTGCCTCAGTCTTCCAAGTAGCCGGAACTACAGGCGCATGCTACTATGCCCGGCTAATTTTTTATTTATTGTAGAGATGAGGTCTCACCAAGTTGCCCAGGCTGGTCTTGAACCCAGGGGCTCAGGCAATCTACTCGCCTCAGCCTTCCAGAGTGCTGGGATTATAGGCTGAGCCACTAAGCCCGGCCTATTTTTCATTATTAAGTTAGGTGTTCTTCATATGTTTGGTATACAAGTTTCTAATAAAAGATACATACAAATTACAAATATGTTCTCTCATTTTATGAGTTTTTTTTCACTTTCTTGATGGTATCATTTGCAGTACAAAAGTTTTTATTTATTTATTTATTTATTTTTGAGTCGGAGTCTCACTCTGTCACCCAGACTGGAGTGCAGTGGCCGCTCCCGGCCACCGCAGCCTCAACCTGCTGGGCTCCGGCAATCCTTCCACCTCAGCCTTCCAAGTAGCCGGAATTACAGGCGTGCGCTACCACGCCTGGCTGATTTTTTTTATTTATTGTAGAGATGAGGTCTCGCCAAGTTGCCCAGGCGGGTCTCGAACCCGCGGGCTCAGGCAATCCACTCACCTCAGCCTCCCAAAGGCGCGGGATTACAGGCTGAGCCACCGAGCCCGGCAAGTTTTTAATTTTTATGAACTCCCTTTTTTTTTTCTTTTGTCACTTGTACTTTGGGGTTGTAGGTAAGAAACCATTGCCCTTCCTGAGGTCATAAAGGTTTACACCTATTTTTTCTCCTAAGTTTTATGGTTTTTGCTCTTATACCTACATTTCTATCTTTATACATCGCTTTATACATTGTTGATCTATACATTTAGGTATTTAATTCATTTTGAGTTGATTTTGTAAATGGTGTGAGGTAGGGTACAACTTTGCTCTTCTGCATGTGACCATGCTGCTGTCCCAGCACCACTGGAAAGACTATTCTTTCTTTCTCCCATTGAATTTCTCAGCACGCTTTTCAAAAATCATTTGACTGTAAATTTCTTGACTCTCTACTCTGAACCAAAGGGTTTTTTTTAATCTGTCCTTATACCTGTACCACACTGTCTTGATTACTGTAGCTTTGTGGTAAGTCTTCAAGTCAGAAGGAGACCCCATTTTATTCTTTTCCAAGATTGTTTTGACTATACTGGATTCCCTTGAATTTTCAGATGAATTTCAGAATCAGGCTGTCAATTTTCTCAAAAAAGCTTGATTTTGTTAGGGGTCTATTGGATATGTAGATCAGTGTGGAGTATTTTGTCATCTTAATAATGTTAAGTCTTTCATTCCTTGAAGATGAGATGTCTTACTATTTGTTTAGGCTGTCTTTAATTTTTTTCAATAATATTTTGTAGCTGGGCATGGTGACTCATGCCTGTAATCCCAGAACTTTGAGAGGCAGAGGCGAGAGGATTGTCTGAGCCCAGGGACTTGAGACCAGCCTGGGCAACTTGGTGAGACCTCTTTTCTATAATAAATCAAAAAATTAACTGGATGTGGTGGCGCGCACCTGTGGTTCCAGTTACTTGGAAGGCTGAGGCGGATGATATCATTTGCAGTATAAAAGTTTTTAATTTCGATGAACTCCTGTTTTTTTTTTTTTTCTTTTGTCATCTGTACTTTGGGAATGTAAGTAAGAAACCATTGCCCTACCTGAGGTCATAAAGGTTTATGCCTATTTTTTCTCCTAAGTTTTATTGCTTTTGTTCTTACACCTACATTTCTTTTCTTTTTTTTATATATTTTTATTTTTTATTATGGTATTGTGGGGTACAGTTAGGGGTTAGGTATACAAAAATGCTTCGTTCAGGCACCCTTGATGATAAGAGGTGTCTCCCCATCCCCAGACAGATATTTACCACCATTAATCCCATCGCCC
>CAUYQG010075469.1:0-39207 GCA_963574415.1 Tarsius wallacei | reverse complement strand
TAAGGCTCTCGTATGTGACCTGAATTTGAACAGCTTGTATAAGGGCCAAAACCGCAGTCTGTAAGAAATGGGAGCAATGAGTTTCCAAAGCTAGCCATGCCTGTTGTTGTTTCAGAGCCTCATGCTTAGATCATTAGAGTTATTTCTGGTTAAATATGCTAAATTATTAGAGGGGAAGGTAATGGTGTCTACAGTTCCCGAACACATCCTAGAGGTCTCGGGGTCCACGGCCCTCCCTGATTTCTAAGGTTCAGTGGGCCTCCTTGGCCGGCTGCCAACACTATACATGCAACAAGATACCCTCTCACCTTTCCACGGTCCCTTTAAACACTCCTGTCACTTTTCCTCAGGGAGATCCTTCTTTGGAAAATACTCCCAGTTCCTTACTTGTGCCAAGTAATAAGATTCTACTGATCAAAATCTGCATTCTTGTGGAGAGTTGTCACCAAGTTAAAAGAAACCTGCTTTTTTCTGGATAACAAATTCCCAGTCTCCTGAATTGCTGGGACTATAAGCACAAGTCCCCATTCCTGGCTTGACCACAGTTCTTTTTACCCAGTGCATCATGTCTGGCTTTCAACAAAAAATTATAAGGTATACTGAAAGGCAGAAAACAAAGTGTGAAGAAACAGAGCAAGCATCAGCACTAGACTTATATATGGCAATGATATTGGATATTGCTATGATTAATATGCTAAGGTTCTAATTTTTAAAAGTTGACAACATGCAAGAACATGTGGATAATGTAAGCAGAAAAATGAAAATTCTAAGAAAACTGTTTTTTAATTTAGAGATTGAAAGCACTATAACAGAAATGAAGAATGCCATTGATGGGCTTATTAGTAAATGAAAGGAAGGACCCTGAGAAACTTAGAATAAACTTAGTTCACATATTGCCCTAGTATAAACATTTTTGCTTAGACTGACACATTTTGAAGCTAGCACAGGTTAGACATAGATAGATACATTTCCAATAGGCAGGTTTAGGAAGTGTTCAGACATTTTACTGCAGGCCATGCTAGCAGCCTACCCCACCTCCTTGGCAAATCTCCATCAGATGCAAGACAAGGACAGCCCAACCTTTCAATTCATGGTTTAACACAATAATCTCTAAGAAACTTTTAGCCCCTTAGCTGGCTGAAGCCATAGAAATGATAAGACAAATTTTTGCTAAAGAAGATTGTGGATTGAAAACATCTGACAGGCTTCTTGCAGGAAAAACTTTTCCCCTTGTCTCCTCCCATCTAGCACACCACCTGAGGGCATGAGATGCTAATGTTTGGCGATGTCAAGACTCATGTGGCTATAATCAACATCAAACACCCACAGCCCTGGACATTCCTTTTGGCCCAGATCCCTCTGGGCCAAAACCCCCTTACCCCAAAGGCCCTTAAATATACCCAGTTGATGGCCCTTTAGGGAAACACTGCCTCTGAGTGTCAGGCTCCTTTCCAATTTGTGAAAGGTAAATAATAAACTTTACTTCCTTCTACTGCTTACTTGGTTGCAATCTTGCATTATTCCTGCAGTACTGGCACCAGCCCACCTCACCTCAGTTTACCCTTTCAGTAAACAAGACACAGATGGAGAAAGAAACTCTAGATTTGAAGATGTCTCAGTAGAAACCTCTAACACCAAAGAGCAAAGAGAAAAAGCACACACAAAAAAGAAACCAGAAAAAATATACAAGAGTAGGATAACTACAAAGGTGCAACACTGAAAAAGAAAAAAGAAAAAAAAGGAATACCACAAGGAAAAGATAGAAAGGAACAGAATAAATATTTTGAAGCAATAAAGACTAAAAATTTCCCCTACTTTAATTTCAGACACAAAGTAAACATGGAGGAAGCTCAGAGAACACCAAGAAGGATAAATGCCAATTAAAAAACAGTACACTTAAGCATATTATAGTCAAATTTCAGGGAAAAAAATGTAAAAGACGACATAAAAATCATCTTACCTAGAATGAAGTAAAGAATTAATCCAGCCGGGCTCGGTGGCTCAGCTTGTAATTCCGTGCCTTTGGGAGGCTGAGGTGAGTGGATTGCCTGAGTCCACGGATGGGTTCGAGACCCGCCTGGGCAACTTGGTGAGACCTCATCTCTACAGTAAATCAAAAATTAGCCGTGCGTGGTAGCGTGTGCCTGTAGTTCCAGCTCCTTGGAAGGCTGAGGTGGAAGGATCGCCGGAGCCCAGTAGGTCGAGGCTGCGGTGGCTGGGTGCAGCCACTGCACTCCAGCCTGGGCAACAGAGTGAGACTCCAACTCAAAAAAAAAAAAAAAGAATTAATCCAACTTCTCAGAACTCATACAAGTAATAAGAGAGTGAAGTAAAATGTTGAAAGAAAAAAAACCCATACATCTAAAATTCTGTACCCTGTAAACTTATCCTTCAAAAATGAAGGAAAAGTTACTTTCTCAGACAAAATGAGGAAATTTCTTTAGAAATTAGCCCTGCCCCACAATAAACGTTAAAAGAAGGTCTTTAGAGAAAAGAAAAATTATATAGTTAAGAAACTTGACTTTAAATAAGAAAGGAAAAGCATCAGAGAATAAATAAGTGAGGTAGAATAAAAACTTTTACTTTTCTCATTCTTAATTTATCTAACAGATAGCTTGCTAATAATAATGACAATAATGTGTTCTATTATGTGTGTAGATAGCTGATAGATGGTAGATAGATAAATGCTACACATGCTATACATATACATAAGTGTAATTAATGATATAAGAAATCAGAGGGAGGAAGTGGGAATATTTTCTTATTATATGATACATTACACATGAAGTGGTATAGTGTTTTTTCAAAGTGAACTTGGATTAGTTGTAAATGCATATTGTAAAGTTGGATTAGTTGTAAATGCATATTTACAGAGCAACCACTAAAAAAAGGTTAAAGATGCATAGCTGATATAGTAAGACAGAAAAAAATAGAATCATATAAAATGCTCAGTTAAATCTATAAAAAGCAAAAAAAAAAATGAGTGAAAGACAAAAATATGAACAAAGAGCAAGAGCAAACAAAAGAAAACAGTAGCAGATTTGAGATATTAATACATATATGTCAATACTCACTTTAAATATCAATGGTTTACTACAATGCTTAAAAGACAAAAACTGTAAGAGTGGGTCAAAAAATAAGACCTAACTATATATTTTCTTCAAAAAATAACTTTAACTATAAAGACACATATATATTAAAATTAAAGGAACAAAGAAAGATACCCATGCCAACATTAATCCAAGGAAAGTGAGAGGCTATATTAATTTCAGACAGAGCAAACATTAGACACGGGAAGTTGTCAGAGATAAAGAGAGAAATAGCATAAGAATAAAGTCAGTTCTCCAAGAAGTCATAACAAGCCTTAATGTGTACACACCTAAAAACAGAGCATCAAAATACATGAGGCAAAAACGTAGAGAACTTCAAGGAGAAACAGATAAATAGAACCTGATATAATTGGCATCTATGGACTACTTCATCCAAAAACAGCAGAATAATATTCTGCTCAAGCTCACAAAGAACATTCACTAAGACAGACCAAATTCTGGGCCATAAAGTAAACTTTAACAAATAAAAAATAATAATTATACAATGTCTATTTCATTTTACAGTGAAATTAAACTAGAAATCAATAACAAAAAAGCTTAAAGATAAAAAGTACTTGAAGATTAAGCAATACATTTCTATATAACACTCTAAGCAGAGAAGATATATGAAGATAAATTTTAAAATATTTTGCAATAAATGAAAATAAAAATACGACTTACCAAAATTTGTGGCAGACCACAAAATCAATGCTTAGAGCAAAATTTATAGTATTGAATGCACATACTATACAAGAAGAAAAATCTAAATTAGCCATCTAAATTTCATCCTTAGAATACTAGAAAAAGAAGAACAAATTAAATCCAAAGTAAGCAGAAGAAAAGAAAGAATAAACATGGAGAAGAAATCTGTGAGATTGACAAAAGAAAACAGATAAGAAAATCAACAAGAAGGGGGAATGGATGGGGAAAGGAGAGATGTTAGTCAAAAGGTATAAAGTTTCAGCTAGACAAGACAAATAAGTTCTGATAATCTATTGCACTGCATAGTGACTATAGTTAATAATAATGTAGTGTATATTTTAAAATTATAAAGAGTAGAATTTAAACCTTCTTCATATAAAGAAATGATATGTATGTGAGGTAATTAATATGTTAATGAGCCTAAACTACTCATTCCACAATGCATACATGAATCAAAACATTACATTGCATCCCATTGTTAGTCAGTTAAAAATAAAATATTTTTTTTAATTAATATAATCAATAAGCCTCTAGCCAGGGTAAAAGAGGAAAAAAAAGAGAGACGACACAAATCACTAAAATCAGAAGTGAAAGAGGTGACGTTGCTACAGATTTCATGGACATCAAAAAGATAAAGTAATACTATTACCAAGAGATGAAATGGGTTAATTCTTTGAAAGACAAATCTGCCAAAACTCACACAAAAATAAATAGATAATCTAAATAAGGCTATAGCTATTAAATACAATGAATCCACAATTAATAGCCTTCCAAAACAGAAAGCACCAGGCCAAGATGAGTTCACTTGTTAATCCTACCAAATATTTAAGGAAGAAATTATGCTATTTCTACCATCTCTTCCACAATATAAAAGCAAGAGGGCTAGCTGGGCATGGTAGCGCGCGCCTGTAGTTCCAGCTACTTGGAAGGCTAAGGCGGAAGGATCGCCGGAGCCCAGCAGGTCGAGGCTGTGGTGGCTGGGAGTGGCCACTGCACTCCAGTCTGGGCAACAGAGTGAGACTTCAACTCAAAAAAAAAGAAAAGAAAAGAAGAGCAGAAATCGAAGAAAAACAAAACTAACAAAGAATAGGGAAAATCAATGAAAACAAAAACATGTTCGTTGAAAGGACCAACAGAATTGATAAAACTTTAGCTAGGCTAATCAAGAAAAACAGAGAAAAGTCACAAATTACCCAAATCAGGAGTGAAAGAGGACACCACTGGATACTTCATAGACACTGAAATAATAATTCAAAAATATATTAAAACTTTATGCCAATATAATAGAAAACTTACGTAAATAGACCAATTTCTTGAAAGTCACAAATGTATAAAACTTACTAGAGAGGAAGTAGCACAGGTTATTTGAATAGCCTAATATAAAATAAAATTTTGTATTTTATAATTCAGAACCTATCCACAACGGAAATTCCAGGCACAGGTGGTTTTACAGAAGTTCCTCCTTATCCTTGAGGGCATTTTCCAAGATGGCTGGAGAACCCCTAGAGATTCTATCTGATAACAAAGACATCTACAAACAGGCAGGTGTATATACAGGCTAAACATGATGGATGAAGGGATAATTCACATCCCAGGTAGAATGGAGCAGGACGCCAGACATTTCAGCATGCTACTCAGAATAGCACATAATTTAAAACTTAGGAATTGGCCGGGCGCAGTGATTCACGCCTGTCATCCCAGCACTTTGGGAGGTGGAGGCAAGAGGATTACCTGAGCTCAGGGTTTCGAGACCAGCCTGAGCAACAGGGTGAGACCACATCTTTACCATAAATCAAAAAACTAGCCTGGCATGGTGGCACATGCCTGTGTTTCCAGCTACTTGGAAGACTGAGATGGAAGGATCACCTGAGCCCAGTAGGTTGAGGCTGTGGTGGCCGTGAGCATGCCACTGCACTCCAGCCTAGAGTACTACTAGCAATAAGGAGTGCGACTCTGACTCAAAAAACAAAACAAAACAACTTAGGAATTGTTTATTTCTGAAAATTTTCATTTAATATTTTCATATTACAGTTGACTGTGGGTAACTGAAACCAGGGAAAATGAAACCACAGGTAGGAGAGGACGACTGCTTTTTGAGTTCCGTCAACTGTAAGAAAAGAATCCTACACAACTTTGTCAGATGACACAGAAAAAGACAGAACTCGCCAATTCATTTCATGGTACCAGCATTACACTGCTTGTAAAACCAGACACTGATATCATAAGAAAAAAAAACTATAGACTCTATACCTCATGAGTGTAGACAAATTTTTGACAAAATTTTAGCAAATCAAATGTAAAAATATACATTAAAAAGGGAACACATCATGACAAAGTATGGTTTTTCTGAGTAATGAAAGGTTGGCTTAACATTTGAAATTCCAGGCTGGGCACAGAGGCTCATGACTGCAATCCCAGCACAGTGGGAGGCTGAGGCGAGAGGATTGCTTGAGCCCAGGAGTTTGAGACCAGCCTGGGAAACATAGCAAGATCTCATCTCTACAAAAAATTTAAAAAATTAGCTGGGCATGGTGGCACGCACCTGTAGTCCCTCCCAGTTACTCAGGAGGCTGAGGCAGAAAGATTGCCTGAGCTCAGGAGATTAAGTCTGTAGTGAACTGTATTCGTTCCACTGCACTCCAGCCTGGGTGACAGAGTAAGACACCCAACTCGAAAAAGAAAAAAATCCAAAATATGTAATTTGCCATATTCATAAAATAAAAAAGAAAAATCACATAATCTTTTCAATAGATGCAGAAAAAGCATTTGAAAAAAATTTTTCATGCATTCATGATTAAAAACCCTCACCCCACTAAGATTAAGGGCATTTAGTAAAATTCTGCACCTCACAGCATACTCAGTGGTAAAATCTCAACACTTTTTTCCTAACCTTAAGAACAAGGCAATTTCTACCTACCATGAAACTGGAGATTCTAGCCACTACAAAAAGATGAGAAAAGAATAAAAGTTATAAACACAAGAGATAAAAAAGTATATCTTTTTTTATTTGCAAACATGTTCATATACATAAAAAGTATCCTTTTTTTTAAATTAAATATATTTTTTTAGAGACGAGATCTTGCTATGTTGCCCAGGCTGGTCTTGAACTCCTGTCCTCAGGCAATCCTCTTGCCTTGGCCTCCCAAATTGCTGGGATTACAAGCATGGGCCACCACCCCTAGTCTACACCTAAAAAAATTCTAAGGGGTCTACAAATAGGCTAGGAAAAACTAATAACTGAACTTAGCAAGATTGTACAATACAGTATGAATGTACAAAAATCAGTTACATTTTTGTATTCTAGCAATGAACACTTAGAAAGTGAAATTATTAAATGATATAATGTAGATTATGATAATAAAATACTTAGGAATAAATGTAATGAAAGATGTGCAAGACTTGTATATGGAAAACTGCAAAACATTACCAGAAAAATTAAAGGAGACCTTAGTAAATATATAGAGAGAGATGATATCCATGGAATGGAAGATAAATGTTAAAATGGGCCTATTCCCCAAATTAATCTATAGATTTAAGGCAATATTGGTCAAAATTCTAAAAATATACACTTTTTACATCGATGAGATGACTCTGAGTTTTCTCTACAATTCTAAATAATTGTTGCAAATCTAATAAATAAGCCTATAAAGCAGGTTCTTCACTAAACATTCAAACATGTTTAAAATCTGAATCCAATTCTTTTGCATTTTTCGTATTTATAAATAATTTTTGGTTAAAATCAAGGGCACAAAGCTAGACTCTTTTAAATATATGTATACACGCAACGCAAAGCTATTAATATCGCAGGCTTCATTTACTTATCTAAATTCTTTTTGTTACCGCCTCAGATTTGCAAAGTTTCTTCCCAATAAAGGGAGACACATTAGCACTTCGAGAGACTGAGATTCTCGGGTTGAAGATTCAGGTCCGTGGCATGGCCATGTACTCGGTTATTAGTCAAAGGTGTGAAGCCGGAGTGAAGGTGTAGACACCACACCCAGGATGGTGCCACCTGAGACACAGGTTAACAGAGCCCCTTCATATTTTTGGAGACGTTCCTTCAAGCCCACATTTTTTAGGCATCGCAGTCACTCAATCCCTTTGTCTATTCAAACCTTCCATCTATAGGTGTATATATACACACATATACATACACATACTGCATGCGTGTGTGTGTGTGTGTGTGTGTATGTGTGTTTGTGTTTCATTTGACATTAACTGCCTTGGGAGCCATGAGTTGCTTGGTCTGGATAGAATTCTGCCCTTCCCCATCTCCTGCTTCTCTCCCTGTCCCTGTCACCGCTGCTCCCTGTATCACGACTGGAGTTTATCAAATGGAGCACACTCGCGCACACACACACTGCACGCAGGTGGTAACGCTCCCCTCCCAGTCCGTTTTAGGCTCCGGCCTGTCAATTGCTGTCTTACAGCTAATACATTGGCTCGCTTCATTATTTGCCGTTTGTCTATTCCTGCCAACGTCTCTTAGTCTGACCATGTTCTGGTTTCCTGGCTTTACAGGTGAGGGTCATAGGCTTGGAGAGGCAGCAGGCTTTGTCCACATCCACATTCAGCAGCAGGTACCCTGCCCAGGCTGGCACAGACTGCGTGCTGGATTCCACGTTCCTCCTCTCAGCCCGGGTTGTCCTCCTCAACTAGAGTTTTCCTGCATCAAATGTATGTGCCCCAGCGAATTTCTATCAAGCACCTTTGTGCCAAGAAGCAGAATTGATATCAGTGGCTTAATGAGTGCTGTGTATTTTCACACACGGCTGTAATACCAACCCCCAGGGACGGAGATGGGAGGTGAACCGTCAATCTCATGACAACCGTAGGTGTTTCAGGATGCAGCTGAAGAACAGAAGAGATCCGATCACTTGGAGATAAGCTGCCCTGCAGGATCCAGAGATCATGCCTTCACGTTCCTGGGAGTAACTGACATTGCAAGGTCCCAGGCCCAGCAACACACCCTTCCCCCACCCCCACCCAGGAAGCCCTGTCCCATAGCCAGACAGATCTGTTACCCAACTCCCAGCCTGGGAGCAGCCAGCCACCCGGTTTATGCTGTCGGTGATCTCATTAGAATGAACGAGATGAGTCAACATTCACACAAAGACCTTCTGGTCTGCAATCTGAGAAGAGGTTTAGGAAGAACAAAGCCAAGGGAAGAAATGTAACCAAGAACTATCTCTTTATTGCTTTTGAGTTGTTTAAGGGGGTTTTAAGGGATTAAGGCTAAAGAAATGTTGACTGTAGGGAGAGGGGCAGGATATCAGTTGAACAGAATAGAGGCCTTTGTGCTGACTCAGAGGAGAAGCACATGAAAAGAAAACCTCAGCAGCCTGGAGCTCACAGGGGAGGGGCTGGAAGCCAAAGGTGAGCGAGAATGCGGTTTCCTGCCTGTGGGAGAAATCAAGGGACGGGGACCTTTAGGTCCCTGTTGGCTGTCGCCGGGCAACTGAGGACCACCAGAGTTCCCAGGTCTCTCCTCCCCATCCTTTTCCAAATTCCTGACCAAAACTCCTGGAGGAACCTCACCCTACACACTGGATAAAGAAAAGGACATGGAGGCATTGCGCAGCGTTTCAGAGAAGCGAAGGGTCAGACAACTTCAGCCAGGCGTGTGAAGTCAACCTTAGAGTGTGGTGGGTCCTTCTCTTTCCACTTCCTCCTCCCGCTCCTGTCGCCATGTCACCCAGTGTCTCTCATCTTCATCCTCTCCCTCTGCCTTATTCATGGCCATTTCTCTGGTATCCCCCGAGATTCCCCCCTCCCATAAAGATACTACCGCTACAATCCCCAACTCCCTAAAATGGATGCATGACCAAGAGGGGATTTCCGCCACGAGAAGTTTCCTCGCCACCCCACGTCTCTCCCCACCTGCTCCACACCCACCGTCAAAGGCACAAAGGACAGATAAGGGCTCTGGGCAAAGGAATGATTTATGCTCTTCTTTCAAGTGAGTGCCTCAAAAGCCCAATAATGCTTTCTATTTTTATTCCTCACAGATGTTACCCTCCCATTCTTCCAGCAAGCCTGCCAGGTAGTGTTCGCCTTCGTTGGAAAAATCCATCAAAGGTGTGGTAGAGGCAGGTTGGGGGAGGAGGGGCCACCCTTCCCTTTCTCTTCATTCTGGCCTGTCTGCCTTCAAACTATCCATCCTCGTTTCCTCCTTTTAAGCCTATTCAGAACTTTCCTGATAGCTGAAAGTCCCCGTCTTGCTGTCTCTGTCTCCGTCGCTCTTTGGTCCAGCTATGACCAACACTGACTTCCCTCTGCACCATTCGTTCAGAGACCTGGGCTGAGGTTGGGCCCTGCCCTAGGAAGCTGCAAGGCCTGGTGGTAAAGGCGGCCTACCTCCCTTAGTTCCTTTCCTTGACTTCCAAATGACAAGCTGTGAGGGGGTAGCTAAGTCTATGATGCTAGCTGGAGTTCCATGTGGCTCCCTTGAGGGACATTTGCATCACGGAAGCTTTGTGGGGCATCCATTCTTACCCAGAATGTGCATAAGAATCACCCACGAAGTTGTTAAAACTTAACTTCTCATAAATATCTTTCCAGCCCACAAAATTCTGATGCCATAGTTTCGAGGCAGAGCTTAGAGATTTTCCTTTTTTCTTTAACTTCCCTGATTATTCCTGGTTGATTGACAAACCAACTGACATAGATTTCCTTGCTTGTATCTCCAATACCAAGTGAGACGGATGTATCTAGTTATTATCTCATTATTAAGTTCACCTGAACAACCACAATTACCAAGAGAATAAATCTTGACAGAAAAAAGAAACCCACAGGCTCTCTTCTGGCCCTGATCTTTTGCTGGAAACTTGGGTAAGGTTTCAAATTGTGACAGCCAGAGCCAAAGACAATCTATACTCAAACTCCGAAGACAAAAGCTTTATTGCAGAAGTCAGGGAAGAAACCAGCCGGATGCATAAGCAGGCAGTTTCTCTCTCCCGTGTTAGAATTTCTTGTGAAATGGCTAGAATGGACTTGCTAGGGATTGATGGCCTGTAACAAGGAGTGTGGAGGTGACTTGGAGGGGCTGACAAGTTCATCTGAAAGAACAGCCTGCAAGTTGGGTGGGGACGGGGGCTCCCACTAGTTCATTGTGACTGAGTCACCAAGCCATGCCAAGCCAAGTCTCGGAGCTTTGTCTATGCATTTCCCACATTTATGGTTTTTTCTCCTTGCGATGAAGCTCTGGGACTCCCCCAGGCGCATGAGTCTCGAGAGGAAAGCTGAGAGAACAGCCTGGGATATTCAGAGAAAAGAGCGGGGCCTCATTTGGCAAGGTCTCATAGACTAGGAGACGGCAGGTTCACCTCATGTACGCTGGGAAAACTTCAGAGGGATTTAGTGCAGGCTGACGTTTCTGAAAGAATGTTCTTGCTGTTGTGTAGAGGATGAAGCATAGAGCATTGGCAAGAGCGGGAGAAGGGGTGCATTGTAGAAGGCTACTGCAGGTATCAGGCTGGAGGGTCTTGTGGTTTTGACCTGCGTAGTAGTGAAGGGCAGGGTGAGACGTGGAAATATTTTGGAGATCGAGATATACTTTGGAGTTTTTTTTTTTTTTTTGAGTCGGAGTCTCACTCTGTCACCCAGGCTGGAGGGCAGTGGCATGCTCACGGCCACGGCAGCCTCGACCTGCTGGACTCAGGCCATCCTTCCGCTTCAGCCTTCCAAGTAGCTGGAACTATAGGCACGCGTCACCACGCCCAGCTGATTTTTTGATTTAGTGTAGAGATGAGATCTCGCCAAGTTGCCTAGGCTGTTTTCGAAATTGTGGACTCAGGCAATCCTCTCACCTCAGCCTCCCAAAGTGCTGAGATTATAGGTATGAGCCACCACACCCAGCTTTTGGAGACATTTTTATTAGACTTGCCAATGGGTTGGATATGGAGAATGAGGTGAAAAAATAAATCAAGGTTGATTTTTAAGTGTTCATGCCTGAGGAACTGGCTGGAGGGCTGTATAATTTGCTGTGGAGAAAATTTAGGGAAGGAGAGGCATGGGTGGTGGCATGAAGATACAGAGTCACAAGTCCCATTTTGGCCGTGTTAAAATTGAGATATACTTAAACTGTCAAGTGGAGAGATCAGGTACCCAGTAAGCTATGCATCCATCATTCTTATGACTTACCAGGGCAAGAGGCCTGAATCTGGGGTTCATCAGCATATAATGAGGTTTGAAGCTCTAACGACATCATCTAAGGTGAGTACAGACAGAGATGGCATCCAGGATCCAGTTCTGGCTCACACCAAAATCTCAACCAGACCAAGAGGTCGCATCCGCCAAGGTCCAGCTGGGAGACAACAGCCATACTCACTGATCAAATACACCATCAAAAACCGCTAACTATACACAGTGCTGCTGGTTAGGCTACAGAAAGCATACAAAGACCCACACCAGAGTATCACAGACACAGCGACTGCAGCCAGCACGACCACCTCTGTGCTTCAGGAAGCAAGAAGAGTCTAGGACTGAGCGACTTCCTGCCCCACTAGGGCCGGCGTCCCTCGGGTGGGAACAACGAGGCTTGCTCCTCCGGTGGTGGACAGAGAGCAAACTAGACAACTGCTGCCACAGGAGGAAACTGCCCCTGCTGGGAGGGAGATGCTGCCCGCCTGGGATGCTCGCAGGAAAGCATGAAGGAGCCACTCCCTTCCCCTGCCTCCCAGCCCTGAAGGGACATCAGCAAGCCCAGCTGGGAGCCAGCAGGCGAAAGGGGAATGAGGTTTAGAGACCCCGCGGTGAACTGTGTAGAGAAGGACCCAAAGACAGTGACTTACTTGCCCCTTCCACACATATATGGGTGCCTATACAACAAAATAACTCAGTTTCCTTCCTCACAGCAACTATCCACGTGCAAAGATGTTCTAACCACCCAAAGTAAGGGGATGCCAAGCCCAGGAGTCATTATATTCACCGCTGGCCTAGTTCATTACTTCTCAAATTGATTCAAAGTCCTGTCCATATATGCTGTCATCCAAGTACTGAATTGTGAAGTTAAGCTATAACAAAACTTGTATAAAATAATAAAGATAGGTTGGACACAGTGGCTCATGCCTGCAATCCCAGCACTTTGAGATGCCGAGGCAGGAGAATCGCCTGAGTCCAGGAGTTCAAGACCAGTCTGGGCAACATAGCGAAACCGTCTCTCCAAAAAATGAACTGGGCATGGTGGCACAGGCTACTTGGGAAACTAAGGTGGAAGGACTGCTTGAGCCCAGGAGGTTGAGACCGTGGTAAGCTGTGATTGTGTCAGGCAGGATCTCAGCTGACCAGGGTCTGTTACCTGGCTGAGTAACACAAACCTTTATTCTTGAAAGCTCTGAATGTCCAAGATCTTTGCCTTTCGGTTGCTGAAGTTAACTTTTATTACTGAACGTGAAAGTACAGTCACGTGCCACATAATGACATTTTGGTCAATAATAGTGGACCATGCATACAACAGTGGTCCCATAAAATCATAACCTTGAGTCTGACTGTCCCTTTCTATAATTAGGTATGTTTATATACACAAATATCTACCTCTGTTTTACAGTTACTTACAGTATTTGGTACAGTAACATGCTGTGTAGGTTTGTAGCCTCGGAGCAACAGGCTATACATAGCCCAGGTCTGTAGTAGGCTGGAACGTCTAGGTTTGTGTGAGGACACTCTGCTGTGTCCGCACAACAAAATAACTGTCTAATGACTCATTTCCCAGAATGCATCCCTGCTATTAAGCTACAGATAACTGTATTTAGAGATAGTCCAGGGAATCTTTTACATTTCAAGCATAGTCTTTCATGCTTCTGTTGTGTAGCAGCTGTTCCTTCTTGGTAACTGAGATCAATCACCCTATCTCCACAAAGAAAAGTAATACACTTCCTTGGGTCTTTGGCATAAGAAACTCAAAATTCCCAGGCAGCTTGATCTACCTGTCTAATGGAACTACTAATGTGTCCCTGGTGAACGCATTCTTTTCTCAGGAATAAAGACTTCAAAATCAACAAAGCTCAAAATGCTGGGGATGAGAAATTGAAAGTCTACAAGTGGGTTATTAGATGTAATCATAGAAGGACCCACTCCCTTTTCTACCTCTATGATTTCCAGACCCATGTATTCTGGCAGTGGAGGAGACAGCACCATAAATTGATCTCCTATTCAAAGCAGATACCTCATTCTATAATATATAATCTTATCTACTTTGAAAGTTGTCTCCCAACTAGTATTGGAACTAAGGCATCAGTAGGTTATTTAAGGCCAGCTCCTTGGGGCAGGGTGTGAAGTACGTGGTAAAACAAGTTAATTCATTCTATGGGCATGAGCCCGCTGACATACTTCTTTTGCTCTGAAATGAGTTCCTTGGTTACAGTGTGGGAAGAATATATTTTTTTGATGGGGGAGATAGGGGCCTTGCTATGTTGCCCCAGCTGGCCTCAAACTTAGTTGGGCTTAAGCAATCCCCTCGCCTCAGCTTCCCAAGTAGCTAGGACTACAGGTGTGTGCCACTGTGCCCAGCCAAATAAAGCATTCTTTACCTCCATGGATCATGATGCTGGCAAGTGTCAAAAGAGAAAATTACAACAAATGTAGTTTAAAGCTCTTCATTGGCTTTCATTTGTGATTCTAGAGTCAAACAATATCTCATTCCATAAGATAGAATGAATGTTCCCACAAGCTGAGCAGAGGAGTTCAGCTTTACAGGCAGAAAAGAACCAAAGAGAGCAAAAACAGAGCAAAAAGCAGGTTGCCTGCTTCAAAATTATTTTCTTCATAGTGTTAAAACACAGGAGATTCTCTTATTATGCAGATTCAGGTTAACCGGATTCTCATCTTTTTTTTTTAATTGGCTCATTTCAGAGTTCGGTTTGATTCTGTGGCACATATCCCAAGGGACTCTGTTCTGGTTTGGTCTGGTTGCTGGAGCCTAGAGCAGGGGGCTCATCCAAACAGTGGCCTCCCATAAAGAGGAAAGCTTACACAAAAAAGGCACAGTACTATCCATAGCATGTATCTATTCCTATGAGGATTCACTTCTGACCCTCTTCGTGATGAAAAGGCTTCCAAGTAATCAATTTTCCTTTGGGGACTGGCGGAACTTCCCCCAGGCAGGGGTCCCATATCAAGGCTCAGTGTAGGTCTCTGCCACGGCACCTTGGGTACTCGGGAGCAGGAGTAGTGAGCCTTGGTGAGAGAAAGCCCATGCTGTGGAGCCTAGGCACAGCCTCCATCCCTGCGACTGGAGACTCTGTTCATAAGGCCACGGAGTAAGTACCAGCATGGCTATGGAAAAAGAGAGTGTATGGCCTTCACAAAGCATGTCCCTCCGTATACCTTGATGCTGAAAAGCCTCTTTTCAGTGGATACTCTGAGGGGTGCACTCACAGAGGACATAAATAGTATGTGCTGAGCCCGTTATGAGAAGTCATCCACATCCCTTTTCCCCAGGACTGCTTATCGCCAATCTTTCAGTCCTTGAAAACTCCTGTCCACCTTTCCAAACCCTGGGTAACTTCCCAAGAATCAGTATTGATCTGTGATTCTCGCACTCTCTAAGTCAAGACAAAGTGGACATCCAAATGTACCACTCAAAATTCTGCCCATCAGGAATAAAAAGATTCCTAAAAACAAAGACATGACACACCACAACCTCTGGGATACCATTAAATCAGTGCTGAGAGGGAAGTTTATGACATTACACACACATATCAAGAAAATAGAAGGATCTCAAGTGAACAGTCTAACATCGCACCCCAAGGAGCTGGAAAGACCAGAGCAATCCAACTTCAGAGTTAGTAGAAAAATGGAAATCATTAAAATAAAGTCACAGCTAAATGACATGGAGACAAAAAAAAAAAATACAAAGGATTGATGAGATGAAAAACTGGTTCTTTGAAAGTAAAAATTAAATTGACAGACCCCTGGCCAGATTAACAGAGAGAGAGACAGAGAGAGAAAATTCAAATAAACACAATTAGAAACCAAAAAGGCAATGTTACAACTTACCCTGAAGAAATACAAAAGACTATCAGAGATTACTATGAATATCTGTATGCAAGTAAACTAGAAAATCTGGAGGGATTCCTGGCATTATATAGCCTCCTAAGATTGAGACAGGGAGAAATTGAAATTGTAACCCTAAACAGACCAATAACAATGACTCAGCTATAAGAAATCTCCCCACCAAAAAAAGTCCTGGACCAGTTGACTTCTCAGCTGAATTCTATAAGACTTACAAAGAAGAGTTGGTGCGAATCCTATCGAGAGTATTCCAAACAATTGAGAAGGAAAGAATCCTTCTTTGTTCATTTTATGATGCCAATATCATCCTGATACCCCAAAATAGCAAAGACCCAACAAGGAAAAGAAACCATAGGCAAATTTCCCTGATGAACATCGGTGCAAAATTCTTAACAAGATTCTAGCAAGTCACATCCAACAGCACATTTCAAGGATCATCCATCATGATAGGGTGGGCTACATTCCCAGGATGCAAGGCAGGTTCAACATATGCAAATCAATAAACATAATCCATCACATAAACAGGTGTAAAACCAAAAACCACATGATTATCTCACTAGGTACAGAAAAAGCATTCAATGAAATTCAACATCCCTTCTTGATAAAAGCCCTCAAATACCCAGGCATCAACATTTCTCAAAATATTAAGAGCCCCAGCCTGGGCAACTTGGCAAGACCTTGTCCCTACAATAAATCAAAAAATTAGCCAGGCGTGGTAGTGCGCACCTGTAGCTCCAACTACTTGGAAGGCTGAGGTGGAAGGATGGATCACCTGAGCCCAGCAGGTTGAGGCTGCAGTGGCCATGAGCGTGCCACTGCATTCCAGCCTGGGTGACAGATGAGACTCCAACTCAAAAAAAAAAAATATATATATATATATATAAAGAGTCATCTATGACAAACACAGCCAATATCATACTTTACTTAGCGGGCAGAAGCTAGAAGCATTCCCCCTAAGAACTTAACAATACAAGGATGACCACTCTCACCCATCCTGTTCAACATAGTATGGGAAGTCCTAGCCAGAGCAATCAGGTAGGAGAAAGAAAGTAGAGATATCCAAATAGGAAAAGGGAAGTTAAGGTATCCCTCTTTGCAGATGATATGATTCTATACTTAGAAAACCCTAGAGAGTCTGTCAAAAACCTTGCACTGATAAATGACATCAGTAAAGTCTCAGGATACACAATCAATGTGCAAAAAACAGTTGCATTTCCATAAATTCCCAATAAAAACACAATCTCGGGCAATCCCCTCAGATCCCCTCCCACTGTGGGAGCTTTTCTGTCTTCTTAATAAATCCTGCTTTCAAAAAAAAAAATACAAACATACACATGATCTCACTCACAATGGCCACACGCACACACACACAAAATACCTCGGCACTCACCTTTACTACAAGGCTACAGTAACCAAGGCAGCATGATACTGGCACAAAAACAGACACATAGACCAATGGAACAGGACAAAGAATTCGATTAAAAAAAAAACCACAGATCTTCAACCAATTCATTTTCAATAGAATCTACAAAAACAAATATTGGGGAAGGGAAACCATTTTTAGCAAACAGTGCTGAAAAAACTGGCATGCAGAAGAATGAAGCCAGACCCTTACCTATCACCATATACAAAAATTAGCTGATGATTGATCAAGGACTTAAATGTGCAACCTCAAACCATAAGACTCTTAGAAGAAAACTTAGGGAACACCCTCCTGGACATCAGAGTAGGCAATGAAATCATGCCCAAGTCCTCAAAAGCAAATGCCACACATCTAAAATTGACAGACAGGACCTTATCAAGCTAAAAAGGTTTTACACAGCAAAAGAAGTCATCAAGAGAGTACAGAGACAAGTCACAGAATGGGGAAAAAAATATGTGCACCCCAAAAGGCCTAACATCCAAGATCTATGAGGACCTCAAGTTAATTAACAGGAAAAAAAAAGTAACCCCATTAAAAAGTAGGCAATGGCCATGAACAGACACTTCTCAAAAGAAGACATACAAGCAGCCAACAAACACGAGAAAATGCTCAGCTTCACTAATCATCAGAGAGATGCAAATCAAAACTACAGTGAGATACCATCTCACACCAGTTAGGATGGCTATCATTACAAAGTCAAAACAACAGTGTTGGTGAGGCTGCAGAGAAAAGAGGGTGCTCCTACACTGCTGGTAGGAATGTAGGCTAGTCCAACCTTTGTGGAAAGCAGTATGGCATTTTCTCAAAGAACTAAACATTGGACTACCATATGACCTGGCAATCCTAGAGGAACACAAATCCCCCTACCAAAAAGACACATGCACATGTATGTTAATTGCAGCACTGGTCACAATAGCAGAAACATGGAAACAACCCAGATGCTCATCAAAAGTGGACTGGATAAAGAAAATGTGGTATATATACACAATGGAATACGACACAGCCATAAAGAAGAACAAAATTATCCCTTTTGCAGTAGCATGGGTGCAGCTGGAGAACATTGTTCTAAGTGAACTGTCACAGGAACAAAAGTTGAATACCAGCCAGGCTTGGTGGCTCAGCCTATAATCCCACGCCTTGGGAGGCTGAGGTGAGTGAATTGCCTGAGCCCGCAGGTTCGAGACCCGCTTGGGCAACTTGGTGAGACCTCATCTCTACAATAAATCAAAAAATTAGCCGGGTGTGGTAGCGCGCGCCTGTAGTTCCAGCTACTTGGAAGGCTGAGGAGGAAGGATCGCCGAGCCCAGCAGGTCGAGGCTGCGGTGGCCGGGAGCGTGCCACTGTACTCCAGTCTGGGCGACAGAGTGAGACTCCAACTCGAAAAAAAAAAAAAGTTGAATACCGCATGTTCTCACTCCTAAGTGGGCCCTAAATATTGGGCACATGAGCACAAAAGTGGGAACAACGAACACTTGGCACTGCTAAAGGAGGGGGGGTAGATAAAGGGCACACAACCAGTCACTGGGCATCATGTTCACCACCAGGGGAAAAGGGGACTCGCTAGATCCCAAACCTCCTCTGCACTCAATTTAATTATGTGGCAAATCCTCACATGTACCCACAACCCTAAATACACAAATAAAGAAAACTCTGCCTATCAAGAGGGCTGTTTTTCAACACCATGTATGAGGGTCACCCCTGAGAGCAGCTGTAATGCTGTAACTGTCCATTTTCAGTAGGTATACCGTGTAGCAAAAGCTACAAATGAGACAGCAGTGTTTTTCTCCTCAGTCAACTAGACATAAGGAACTGTCCGTGAGACCACTGAAGTATACTGACGGAGAGAAGGCAATGTAACGGGAACTGATGTTGGAAGGGGTCTAGGGGACAAAAGCCTCAGAAGGAAAAGCAGTTTGCATGGCAAGCTGGACTTCTTGCCTTGTTCATTCACAATGTGTCGCTTTTTGTATTACCTGGTAAATAGGCTTAAATAGCACATTCAAATGCGGTAGATTTTATGTATAAAACTCAGAGAAGTCCACAAAGCACTGTGTCTCTTTGAGGTGATACACAGTATCAGCTTGGGGATAGCCTGACATGCTCCAGGCAATTAGATACCCAGAAACTTCGCTGGGGTGACAAGTCCTGCATTGTCATGGAATTATTTCCTAGTCTCTGATTTGCTTAACCCTTATTAAGGTATCTAAATCACTGCTACTTCTATTTCATCAAATCAAATCAGCATAATGTCATCAATATAGTAGACCAACGTGATCAAGATCGCTCTTTAAAAAAAAAAATCTTTCTATCGCTCTAGCCTACATTATGGCAAAACAGTGGAGCCTGAGGTAAGCTTGTGAAGGCATGCTGCTGGCCCTGCTGGGTAAAAGCGAACTGTTTCCTAGGCAGTAGCTACATACCAGGTACTGGAGGTATATTGATTTTCTTTTCTGGTAAAGTTGCTATATATAGAATCACAACTGCAATTGGAATTTCTGCCTGATAAAATCTATGATAATCTACAGTCATTCTCCAACATCTATATGTCTTCTTCATGAGCAAACAGGAAAGTAAAATGGGGTGTTACCACCATGACACCTTTTAAGACTTTGATGGTGGTGCTAATCTCTGCAAATCTCTCAGGGGTGTGGTGGTGTTTTTGTATTTACTCTCCTAGTAGAGAGGGTAAGTTCCAGTGGCTTCCAGTTGATCCTTCCAAACATGAGGGTCCTTATTCCACATGTCAGACAGCCAAGATCACATTCTTTTAGTTACTAAGCATATCTATCCAACTTACATGCGCTAACTGATAAATAACCACACAGCTGGTCCACGGAACACTGGGCCGCCTGTGACATGAAAGTGATTTTAGACTTCATGTGCCACCTGGCCACCTTGGCCCCTATCTCATTAGTGGCATTTTGGGCCTCCAGGAATCAGCATCAACTCAGAGCCAGTGTCTGCTAACCCATGAAAACTCTGGGTAATTCCCTTTTCTTAGTAAGTGAGAAATTCCAGTAAATTATTCTTTTTTTTTTTTCTTCTTATGCTGGTAACTTAATGGGTACTGCATTGAATCTATAGATAAATTATTCTTGTAAACATTCTAGTAAATGGTAAAAAATGTATTTGGGAGAAAGCTTCAGTGGGTGCTTCATCATAATCAAACACAAGTGGATGGCCAGGCTCAGGGGCTCAGCCTGTAATCCCGCACTTTGGGAGGCCGAGATGAGTGGATTGCCTGAGCCCGCGGGTTCAAGACCCGCCCGGGCAACTTGGCGAGACCTTGTCTCTACAACAAATCAAAAAATTAGCCGGGCGTGGTAGTGCACGCCTGTAGTTCCAGCTACTTGGAAGGCTGAGGCAGAAGGATGGCCGGAGCCCAGCAGATCGAGGCTGCGGTGGCCGGGAGCGGCCATTGCACTCCAGTCTGGGAGACGGAGTGAGACTCCAACTCAAAAAAAAAAAAAAAAACACACACACAAATGGTAACTTGATTAACCACAATGCCACAGCAAACTTGGATACTAGCATCCCGTTCATTTCCCACAGGCAAGAAACCCAAGGCTATGGCCAAACCAATCCCCAAATAGCATCTCTGAGAGTCTGCTTTCTGAGCCTACTTTGGTACCAATTTCTGTATGAGTCAGGGACTCATCCAGATGACAGACACTGTACCATGACTTAAATAGAGGGAATGTAATGTTTAAAAAAAATGTTGCCCAGGTATACATTTGTTAACTAGGTAACTGAAAGATTTAGTCCTAACCCTTAAGGCATCCTTTAAAAAGAATTACAGGGCCAGGTGCAGTGGTTCATGCCTATAATCCCAGCACTTTGGGAGGCTGAGGTGATAGGATTGCCTGAGCCCACAGGTCCAAGACCAGCCTGGGCAACTTGGCAAGACCCCATCTCTACAATAAATCAAAAAATTAGCTGGGCGTGGTGGTGTGTCCCTGTAGTTCAAGTTACTTGGAAGGGTAAGGCAGAAGGATCACCTGAGTCCAGCAGGTCGAAGCTGTGGTGGTCATGAGCATGCCACTGTGCTCCAGCCTGGGCAACAAAGTGAGGCTTCAACTCAAAAAAAAAAAAAAAGGAACTACAGAAAGCTTCTATCATTCCCAGGGCTAAGGGCCTCATCAGTACAGCGAGACACTCATCTCTAAAAATATAACAATTTATAAATAAACAAATAATCTGTTAAAAGCACTCACAATGAATTCAGCAGCAGCTAAATTTGGAATCTATTTCTTGGAATCCATGCCCACATATATTCCTCGTGTTGCTAACACTTTAAATGAGCAAAGGTGCAGGTTTTTGTAATTATGGGCTTACACGTTAAAGTCTGTGCCCGGCCATGTGGTGCCCACAGAGCTCTAACCCTAATTCTAAGTGGGGGAAATAAGGAGAGTTGGGATGGATCGTGGCATCGCCACAGGGGCTGCAAGCACTGAGGAGTTTTCTCCTCAGACGCGAGAGGGCAGGTTGCTTTGGCTGGCAAAGGGAAGCTCAGAATGACTGCAGGGTCAAGGTCTTCCCCCCTTCCTTCAGGGTCTGACGACCCTCCAATCAATGCCCTGCCATTCACACCAGAAATCTGGGAAGGCTTACAGGGAGTTGGGTCACACATTTAAATAATTCTGCCAACCACACTATTCAATGTTGCATCCTTTTTCAGCAAAGTCAGCCCTGTAATTACAAGAAAGGAGATTTGAGAACTTTCTAGTTCTCTGACTGTAACTTGTGCTGGAAGTTCATAGACCCACACTCGTCATTGTCTTTCTGTAAGCATCCTGGTGTGCTCAGAAGCAACCAACCTATGCCACGGGCTTCGCAGCCATCACTGCTACCATAAATGCCAAGTACTATCAGCATCAGTGGTCCATCATAACAACCACAGGCAACAGTTGGGGTACATGCATGAGCACAACACACCAAGAATCACTACCATCCCATTTCTCATTCACCTCAGCACTGCATTCAAGTTCAAGAATAGGACCCAAACAATGTCATCTCTTTGTAATATATCTTTGGAAGTCTGTTTCCTGGGACCACTCTTGGTATCCACTTATGTATATCGATCAGGGTCCAGCGAGGAAACAGAAACCATATCAGTTATGTTTATAGGGAGGATTTAATATAAAGAATTGCTAACCAAGAATTGAAGAACTAGAGAGGCAAAAGGACATGGTGAGGCTTCATAAAAGTAGCAGCTCCAGAAAACAGCAGCCGCCCAAGATTAAAACAACAAAAGGAAGAGGTTGAGAGTATTTTAACTTGCAAATCTGACAAAGAATTCTATAGATCTGGGACCCAGAAGTCCAAGGAAGGGGTCCTGCTGTCCTGGCGCCAGGGCCTCAGGATCACAGAGGGGGACTCCAGGGGCTGGAATACAGCTTTCTGAGGAGGCTGCATCCATCGCCTGGCTGGTGTCTCTTCGTGGACATAACGAGGCTGATTCTGAGAATGCAGTATCTTCTCCTCCCTCCTTGCCGATCAAGGGAACTTGGCTTTTGCCAACTATGTTCTTAAACTTTATGGTTCAAAATCAGAAGAATGGGTAGAAAGAGGCCAAGCGCCAGGGCTAGTGTCTATAATCCCAGCACTTTGGGAGGCTGAGGCAGAATGACGGCAAGACTTCCTCTCTGCAAAAAATAAAAAATTAGCCAGGCCTTGTGGCTTGCAAACCAAAAACCAACCCTTGCTGCTGCCACCACCTGTGGCTGCCAGGGTCAGAAAGCGCCCAGTGATGACACTGATAGGAAAAAGGAGCCAGCAGGAAGCAGTAGATCCTCCTGTCCTCAGCCTCCTAGCTTTCCTGTCCCCCGTGGGCAAAGCCTACCGGAGAGCTAGCAGGCAAAGTCCAGAGTCTCAAGCCCGGCTCCGCTGGAAACTGAGTGCCAGCAGCTGAAGGAATGGACACACAGGAGACTGACTCAGTGCAGGAGATGGGGAAGGGCACTCTGAACTGACATCAGAGAGAAGCCCCAAAGCAGCAGTGCTTGGGGTCTCACTGTCGCCCAGACTGGAGTGTAGAGCCCCACCCACAACTCACCACGGCCTCGACTTCCTGGGCTTAGGCCATCCTCCTGCCTCCGCTTCTCAAGCAGCTGGGACTGCAGGTGCAAGCCACCAGGCCCGGCTAATTTTCCCTTTGATCGGAAGGTAGGGAGAAGATACAGGTAGGTGTGCAAAGGCAAAAGGTTATTCAGCCGGGCTTGGCGGTTCAGCCTGTAATTCCGCGCCTTGGGAGGCCGAGGTGAGTGGATTGCCTGAGCCCGCGGGTTTGAGACCTGCCTGTGCAACTTGGCGAGACCTCATCTCTACAATAAATCAAAAAATTAGCCGGGCGTGGTATCGCACGCATGTAGTTCCAGCTACTTGGAAGACTGAGGCGAAAGGATGGCCGGAGCCCAGCAGGTCGAGGCTGCGGTGGCCGGGAGCGGCCACTGCACTCCAGTTTGGGAGCCGGAGTGAGACTCCAACTCAAAAAAAAAAAGATTATTCAGCTGCTAGAGGGAGAAAAAAGAATCAGCATGCTAGTGTATCCGTCATTTTCATTCTTATTACACACACAAAGCACCTCACAAAACTCCACATGTAGCAAGTACTCGACAAACAGTTATTATTACGATAAGTATTAAGTGGCAGGAGTTATAGTAAAGTCCCTGGCGCCAGGTGGACTCCCAATTAATGATGATGGTTCTTACTGTGCTTAACTGGTATCCCCACCAAGCACAAAACTCAGACACAAAAACCCATCAACTGGATTTTTTTTTTTGAGTCGTAGTCTCACTCTGTCACCCAGGCTGGAGCACAGTGACATGCTCACGGCCACCGCAGTCTCGACCTGCTGGGCTCAGGCGAACCTTCGGCCTCAGCTTTCCAAATAGTCGGAATTACAGGAACATGCCACCATGCCCAACTAATTTTTTGATTTAGTGTAGAGATGGGGTCTCGCCAAGTTGCACAGGCTGGTCTCGAACCCACTGGCTCAGGCAATCCTCTCACCTCGGCCTCCCAAAGTGCTGGGATTATAGGCGTGAGCCATCACATCCAGCCAACTGTATTTATTTTCTTTAACTTTTTTTTTGGAGCTGGAGTCTCACTCTGTCACCCAGGCTGGAGTGCAGAGGCGTGCTCACAGCCATCGCAGCCTCGACCTGTTGGGCTCAGGCGATCCTTCCACCTCAGCCTTCTAAGTGGCTAGAACTATAGGCGCACACTACCATGCCGAGCTAATTTTTTTATTTATTGTAGAGACGAGGCCTCGCCAAGTTGCCCAGGCTGGTTTCAAACCGTTGGCTCAGACTATCCTCTCGCCTTGGCCTCCAAAGTGCTGGGATTACAGGCATGAGCCACCATGCCTGGCACGCGAGTCCTTAAAAGCAAAGCACCCTTGGGGACTGTGATTAGAGGAAGACGTGATGACAGAACCAGAGAGACAGCATTGTGGGATGGACTCAGGCTGCCATTGCTGGCTTTGAAGACAGAGAAAGGCACCATGAGTCGAGGAATGTGTGTGGCCTCGAGGCTGGATGTCGAGGAAGCAGACAGGGACTGCATGCGCCAGGGCTCCAGAAAGACATGTGCCTGCCCATGCCTTACTCCTCCTATGCAGTGAGACCCGCGCTGGACCCTCAGTCTACGAACCACAAGGGAAACACTCTGTGCTGTTTTAGCCCCTAAGCATAAACCTGTAACTTCAGCAAGCATCATGGCTCCCTGGACCACTTCCTGGATGTCCTTGGAGTAGGAATCCCTATCCCTGCACTAAGTACTCAGTGCTCTGATGTCCCTGTGCCCTGGGAGTCCGTTTTGGAAGACAGTGAGTGGTCACTTCTTTCCTGAGTCTCCAAGGTGGGAGGTAGAGTTCCAGATGAACCGACAGAGACCCAAGGACCCTTCCCCAAGCCTACCCTTCCCCTCGCAGGGATGAGCATGCCTTTCACCAAAGGTGTCTCCTCAGCTCACCTGCACTCTGTGGCCTTCCTGGGGGCCTCTGTGCACGTATTCCCCTGGTGCTATCCTACAATTACAAAAAGTCTACCTTTAACTTATCAAAAGCAAGGCCAGGCACGGTGGCTCATGCCTATAATCCCAGCACTTTGGGAGGCTGAGGTGAGAGGATGGCCTGAGCCCACGGGTTCGAGACCAGCCTGGGCGACTTGGTGAGACCTCATCTCTACAATTTAAAAAAAAGTTAGTCGGGTGTGGTGGCGCATGCTTGTAGTTCCAGTTGAGGCTGCGGTGGCCGTGAGCATGCCACTACACTCCAGCCTGGGTGACAGAGTAAGACTCTGAGTCAAAAAAAAAAGTATTAAAAGCAAACTTCCCCTGTCCATGGGCCACAAGGCTGTCAAGTCTGGCCTGCTCACCAACTCTCCCTTCCACCTCTCCTCACTTCACGACCATTGTAACCTCAGCAACTACCTCTCTGTGTATTTTGTGGATGGGTCTCGCTATTTGCCACCCCAGGGCCTTTGCACCTGCCTTCCCTCCACCTGGAACCCTGGCCTGCAGTCCTGCACCTGGCAGCTGCTTCTCATTCTTTGCATTACAACTCAAACACCACTTCCTCAGGTCCCCTCCTCCTTCCACAAGCCATCCTCCCTCAGGTCAGCTGTTAGTTTGCTTCACAACACTGTCACAAGTGGATGCTAAGTTGCTCCTATTCCCCTCAGAATGTGAGTTCTCGTGAGTTTCATGAGCTATGGGACCCTGTGGAATAGTGCCTGGCAAATCACTGACACTCATAAAAACTCATGAAAAAGAGGAAAAAAGCAGAGAGAACCGCCTGGTTGCGTCCCATTTCTAGAGTCTCAGCATCACTCAGCCTCTACCCCAGGCCTTTTCTGTCCCAGATCAGAACCAAGTGCCTCCTCTGGCTTCCAAAACTGCTTCTTGACCCAGCCCACGAACTCTCAGAAGAACAGGCAAGTCTGCTTCTGCAGACCCTTCCAGGATGACCCGTCCTGTGAGTCTGCACCTGGGAGCATTAGCATTTGTGGACAGGGTCTTGTTGGAAGTTTTGGCGGGAGCTGCCTGTGCTGCTGACTTTGAAGTCAGAGAAATGCAGTCTTAACCAAGGCAATGACATTGGTCTTTTTTTTTTTTTGAGTCAGTCTCACTTTGTCGCCCAGGCTGGAGTGCAATGGCATGTTCACGGCCACCACAGCCTCAACCTGCTGGGCTCAGGGAATCCTTCTGCCTTAGCCTTCAAAGTAGCTGGAAGCACAGCACATACCACTATGCCTGGCTATGTCAGGGCTTTACTTTTTTTAAGGGTTATAAAACTGTGTAATAATGTCAACTTTGGGGTGTGTGTGTGTGTATGTGTGTGTGTATGTAGAGAGACAGTGAACAAGAGACCCAGACATTAACTCTGGCAGTTGGGATTCAGTTTTATTTCTGTTATTTATTCTCAGTTTTTGATTTTCCAAATGTTCTACAATGAATGTTAATAGGAAAAATTTCTCCCCACTAAACATGTGCATGCAAAATAAACCTACACAAGACAAAGTTAAGGGAAGCAGTGGTCAGAAAACAGGTCACGTGCACGGACCATTGCACTGCAAGTTGTCGGTAAGATCAGCAGTGGACTTCAACAGCCAAAAGGTAGGTGGCAGGAGATCAACTAAAATGTTAATGGAATCAGAGGCGATGTCAACGCTTTCCTCTTTGCTTTCTCTATTTTCTATTTCTTCTACCACGGACATGCATTGCTTGCCTAATGAAAGAAGGCGTAAGATCTTATGAATCATTGGCTCTGGGATATTTCAGGTTACTTTCGACTTTTTCATGAAAATTTTATTCTTGTGTTTCCACTGTGAACATTTAATTTAGTTCCGAAATTCCACAACTATGTATGGAACGCGGATTTTGTGCCAAGCACTGTCCTAGGCACGGCAGGAGATGGAAAGATTAGTGAGGCACGATCAGGTCTCTTCTGCCCAGTTGGAGAGATGGCCACCGACACAAGGACTGTTCCACCAGATGGTGTGGATTAGAGGTGCAGAGATGGGCGTAGAAGGTGCAAGGGAGCAAAGCTAATTAGTCAGCAAAAATGCTTTTTAAAGGAAACCCTATTCTTACCGCGAGCACTTCTGACAGAAGTAATCCCTCTGGCCTCACGAGCTTGCCAAGTCCAGATCTCTGATGGCCTGAACTATGTGAGTAGGTGGAACTTTTCTGGTAAGGAGCTAAGAGTTGTTGGGCATCTACCACGTGCAGGGAATTGTGCTTTACGTTCCTTTAATCCTCACGACTGCCTGAGGTCAATTTAGTGCTTAATGGTGAGGGGAGGGGATACAGAATAATGGTTAGAAACCCCAGCTCTCCGCCATGCCTTCTGAATTCCAGGCCAGACCTACTGCTTGCCAGTTACGTAACCTCCGGCAAGTTTCTTAACCTCCCTGCGCCTCAGTTTCTTCACCCATAAAATGGGGATAATAATAGTGGATACCGCGTAGGATTTGTGACCAGGACCAAACAAAAACATCGTCACATCCTCAGAACAGTGCCTTCCAAACAGAAAGCGTTCTTGGATTTTATTATTATTATTATTATTATTATTATTATTATTATTATTATTATTATTATTTTGAGCTGGAGTCTCACTCTGTCACTCAGACTGGAGTGCAGTGGCCGCTCCCAGCCACTGCAGCCTCAACCTGCTGGGCTCCGGCAATCCTTCTGCCTTAGCCTTCCAAGTAGCTGGAACTACAGGCGCGCGCTACCATGCCCGGTTAATTTTTGATTAATTGTAGAGATGAGGTCTCGCCAAGTTGCCCAGGTGGGTCTGGAACTCGTGGGCTCAGACAATCCACTCACTTCAGCCTCCCAAAGCGCTGGGATTAGAGGCTGAGCCACCGAGCCTGGCTGGATTTTATTATTTTATATTTCTACCCCACCAAGTACATATTTCCTTTCTTATGCAGTACTTCCATTTTTTTCCTAAAGAGCCAATTTATGACAATGATTCAGCTAACATTTCTGATCACCTACTATGTCCCTGATAGTGTTTTGCGTGCTGGGAAAGCAAAGATGAACAGACGTGACCCCACTGTGGTGCTGCTCACAGGTGAGCACAGGAGAGAAGCACAAGAACACAACAACGGAGCAGGGCTGGCAATTAGGAACAGTGGTTGCCTAAATTGTTCTCAAGTCTCAGAAAACATGTCTCTCTCTCTTTCTCTCTGATTGTTAAAATGTGGTTCCCATTATCATGTTTATAGTCTTCGCCTGCAAAGGAAAGAAGGAAACCAACATTCTCTGGAAGTCTGGCCTGTGCCAGACACAGTGGGATCATCCGTACCAGCAGAAGGCTCGCCATGTTCTGGACACGATGCTGACTCCCATATATGCATTAGCCCCTTTAATCCCATGAAAAGAGTACAGTTATTATTTTCCTCATTTTACACACAGAGAAAGGGAGGCTCTCAGCTGCGAAGTTAAGTAACTCCCCCTAGATTATACCACCAAGAAATTACAGAGCCAAGATTCCAACCCAAGCCTGTGCTTTCAACACATTATATTGCCTCCCAATGTAAAATTCTGTATGCCATCTGATTTAATTTTCCCAGTAACTCTTTGAGGAAACTGGCATTTGAAAAATGAAATGATTTGCTTGAGATTAAAGAGTTAGTAAGGGACAGATGCAGCTGCCTCCAAAGCTGTAGTCTTTCCCTAGATACCATGCAGTCTCCCATTTCCTCCTGTGTAGGGGAAAGCTGGATTTTCATCCAGGCCTTCGAGAAAGTAGCCTAGAGTAGGATTTAGGAGATGAGTTCAACCTTGACGCTTCCGATTATTAACACAATGATCTTGGACAAATTGCTTTCCCTCTTGGGACCTTGGGGGAATATCTATTAAAGAATAATTTGGGGTTCACATTTCCCACAAGTACCCAGAGGAATGTCATAATAGGCTGAGACCAGGCTGTGCTAGAATAAACCTACAGTGGGATCCTGGGTCAATGCCTAAGGACGGAAGAGAGAGGAGGCTCCAAAGATGAACACCTACAACTGTGTGCCAGCTACCTCTGGTGGGAGAAGTCCTTTCATCTGCAATCTGCCAGGTGCAGAGATGCAGGAGAGCAAGTAATGACTTCTTCACGGCTGACTTAGCCATTCTATTTCATCTTTGTCAGCATCAGCAAACATATATGGAATGCCATGTATTGAACTCTATGGTTATACGTAGTCCCTGTCTTATTGGAGAGAACGAGCACACACTTAAAGAATGAAATAGAAAACCAAGAAAGCAGCCATTGCTTTGTTAAACTCTGGAAGGCTGAGGCAGAAGGATCACCTGAGTCCAGTAGGTCGACGCTGGGGTGGCCGTGAGTGTGGCACTGCACTCCAGTCTGGGCGACAAGAGTGAGACTCCAACTCAAAAAATAAAATAAAATAAAAGCTCTGGTGTGTCCATGCGACTCTTTGAGCTAGGGCTGCCATGTTTTCTTAGCTTTGTCCCCCACCTCTACCGTGGGGTGGTGAATCTCCTCTTCTCTTGTCTCTCTCTAATTTACTTTCTAAATAAACTATATTTTCCAATCTAAAGAAGAAGAAAAGTAAGAAAGCATAAGCTAAGGTAATGAATGTTCATGGGTGTTTAGATAAGGAAGCAGGGCTGAGGGAAAATGGGAAAGACTTTGTAAATGAGGATGACATGATCCCAGGTGGCAACATGAGGAATAAGTAAGAATGGGGCATCTTGACTTAAGAGGACTCTGGGAGGCAAGAATGCATGTTGGATCATTGGAGGCTAATTAGTAGACCAGTTGCCTGTGGTGGAGGGTTTGCAAGATAAGCTGGAAAGCTGGAGGTCGTCCATGGAGGACTTGAAATGCATGAATTAGGAAGATGGTTTTTTTATCCTTTTGTTTGTTTGTTTTTTGAGTTGGAGTCTCGCTCTGTCGCCCAGACTGGAGTGCAGTGGCCGCTCCTGGCCACCGCAGCCTCGACCTGCTGGGCTTAGGCGATCCTTCCGCCTCAGCCTTTCAAGAAGCTGGAACTACAGGCGCGCGCTACCACGCCCGGCTAATTTTTGATTTATGGTGGAGATGAGGTCTCACCAAGTTGCCCAGGCGGGTCTTGAACCCGCTGGCTCAGGCAATCCACTCACCTCAGCCTCCCCAAGCAAGGGATTACAGTTTTTATCCTTTTAACATAGGAACTCTCAAAGAAATTTAAGCAGAAGAATGATGAGATCAAAACAGGGCTCTAGAATATTACCTGGAGCCAAGTACAGCACACAGGTAGAAGTGGGGGAAGATATAAACACTCATTAAAAAAATATGGCTGGGTACGGTGGCTCATGCCTGTCATCCCAGCACTTTGGGAGGTGAGGTGAGAGCATTGCCTGAGCCCAGAAGTTCGAGACCAGCCTGGACAACTTGGCAAGACCTCGTCTCTACAATTAAATCAAAAAATTAGCTGGGTGTAGTGGCACATGCTTGTGGTTCCAGCTACTTGGAAGGCTGAAGAGGAAGGGTTGCTTGAGCCCAGCAGGTAGAGGCTGTGGTGGCCGTAAGCATACCACTGCACTCCAGCCTGGGTGACAGAGTGAGACTCTGACTCAAAAAACAACAAATAGGGACAAACAAAGACTAACAGATTCTAAAATAAGGTACCAGTGATGACCTTGCCATGGCACTCCCAGAATGAGGTGGGTGGAAACCAGGTCACAAAGGAGGGAGGAGAACAGGTAAGCACTGCTGAGCTGAAAATGAAGAGTATCTCCATTTTGAGGAAGAAGCTTCCAAGTGATAAGAAAGCCAATAGGTTGTTGGACAGGTACAAGAAAAGTTGGAGATTCCCCCCCATAGATTAAAGACAGAAAGATGTCAGTAGCGAGAAAGAATAAAGGTGGTGATATAAATGCGGGGGAGGGGTGGTTGAGTAAGACCCTATGAGGTGGACAGAAAAGGCAAGGTTGCAGGGGTTGCCTCACCCCTCATCCTTCCCTTCTGAAACTAAGATATATGGATATATTTGGGGATTTTAAGGTCTGGATACAAGGCGCGTGGGTGAGGCTATACAACTCTCCACTGAACTTAGCTGGCCTTATGTTCTCCACAAAAGAGGATATGAGATTATAAGCTATGAGGGAGACAGATGGAGGAGAGATGGCATTTGGTTGTAGGTACCCAAAAGCAGACTCTGAGACAGGGATTTGAGACAATCTGTTTGGGAGTTGATTCTAGAAGCAACAGTAAGGAAGTGGAGAAGTAAGACAGGAAAGGGAAGAAAGTCAGCGAAGAATGACCTTTCCGGCGTCCACTGGGGATAGCTGCACCTTCATCCAGTGGACTCTGAGAGCCAGTAATGGAACACATCCCTCAGAATTATTCTTCTAGAGAGGTTAGCCAAAGAGTTAGTAAGTGATAGGCCCAGTTGCCTCCAAAGCCGTCGTCTTCTCCCAGATGCTGTGCAGTAGTCCATTTCCTCCTGTGTAGGGCAATGGCGTTCCTGTGAGGAAGCCAGGGCATTTTCCCACCAGCTTCCAGTCATTGGTTTAGGTCTGCTTCTAAGGGGCATGCAGTGCAGACACATCAGTGGGCAGTGTCATGCACACTGGCAGAGTGGACACAGTTGCTCTGGCAGCCAGGTGCAGACAGTTGGAAGCATGCTTGGAAGGGGTGAAAACTGAGGGAATATGGATCCAGCTCTCTAAGAGCACCTGCTAGAGATGGGAACTTGGGTTGCTACTTCTACAACAGACAAGGTGAGGTTGGTAGTAATGGTTCTTCAGAGCTACATGAAAGGAGTCCTAGCACCAGAGTTAGCTCAGATTAAAGGATATGAATTTGTAATGATCAAACAGAGCAAAACTTGGGACCCAATTAGATTCCAAAAACACGTTGCTGTCTGAGAGATGAGTCCAGGGAATGGTAGATTCCATATGCAGATGGTCAGATATGCTATGGCTGGGCATGGGCCAAAAAGAACGTCACAGAAGTCAGGGAATGAAAACATCCCAAGAGCTGGAGATGCAACGATGCGCTGGTTGTTGTGACATCTGGACAAGATATGAGGGTATCAAAGTAAATACCACTATGGCCCTGCAGAGCTGAAAATAGAAGAGTATTGGTTCCAGTGGCCTCATTCAACTATGAAGGAGCTGAAAGGAAAGGAGGGGTGGTGACTCGGACAATGTGGCATGGTTAGTGAATTTCAATTCCAGAATTATAACGCATATACCCCACTATTGCCTTGGGGTGCTTTCCCTTGCAGCATATCCCAGGGATCATGAAAGGTTGCCTCAAGGGAGAGAAGCAGGGTGCTGAAGAGAGTGTCTTCAGAGTGTTGGAGCTGACACAGCTGCCTGGTGGGTGTCGGAGAAAAGTTACAGCCTTATGTAGAAGTTAATGGTGAGACAGGAGATAGCTAGAGAAAGGTTAGGCAGAAGTGAACTCCCAGCAGGTCTCTCAGGCTCAGCATTGGTAAACAAGCTACCTGCAAGCCCCTCAAGCTACAGCTTAAGCACTGACTGCTGGAATCGAAAAGCAACCAGTCAGCTCACCATTAGGCTCCTACCTCCTACCAGTTGGTCCTTAATACTGACCAATAAGAAAAGTAACAGCTCACAGCTAGTGCTAGCCAATTGGCTTGGACTCAGGGCTATATAAGCACCAGGTTTTCAGCCCCAGATGGGCAGCCCCTTTGGGTCCCCTCCCACAGTGGAAGTTTCTCTGTCCTCTCAGTAAATCCTACTTTCTCACTTTCCAGCTGTCCATGTCCCTCATTCTCCCTGGGGATGGGACAAGAACCTTGACCCTGAAGAGCTGTGACCTGAAGAGCTGCAGAACATCATCGGAGCTGAAAAGCCGTGCACCCCAGTGGCTGGCTTGCCAGCCAATGGAGCTGACTGAACCAGGAGAGCTGCCGGAAGAAGGTGAGACTCTGAAACTGAGATACTCGGGTGTTAGGCTTGCCAGCTCACCGTACCAGCAACACTCTCAGGGCTTGACTTGCCAACCTATTAGAGATGACACTTCCAGGGCTAGGCTTACCCAGCTCTTCGACAACCCTCTCTGAGGCTTGGTAGGCCAACCCATTGAGCTGACACTCTTGAAGCCCAGGCTGACCTGAAAAATTTGCATCAATAGTGTGTCTTTGCTTTTTTTTTTTTTTCTGAGTCGGGGTCTCACTCTGTCGCTCAGGCTGGAGGGCAGTGGCACGCTTCCAGCCACCACAGCCTTGACCTGCTGGGCTTAGCCAATCCTTCCACCTCAGTCTTCCAAGTAGCTGGAGCTACAGGCGTGCACCACCATGCCCGACTAATTTTTTTTTTTTTTGAGTTGGAGTCTCACTCTGTCGCCCAGACTGGAGTGCAGTGGCCGCTCCCGGCTACTGCAGCCTCGACCTGCTGGGCTCTGGCGATCCTTCCACCTCAGCCTTCCAAGTAGCTGGAACTACAGGCGCACGCTACCACACCTGGCTAATTGTTTGATTTATTGTAGAGATGAGGTCTCGCCAAGTTGCCCGGGCGGGTCTCGAACCCGCGGGTTCAGGCAATCCGCTCACCTCAGCCTCCCAGAGCGCTGGGATTACAGGCTGAGCCACCGAGCCCCGCTTAATTTTTTAATTTATTGTAGAGACAAGGTCTCACCAAGTTGCCCAGGCTGGCCTTGAATCCCTGGGCTCAGGCAATCTTCTCGCCTCCGCCTCCCAAAGTGCTGGGATTACAGGCTGAGCCACCATGCCCAGGCGTCTGTGCTTTTTTTTTTTTTTTTTTTTGAGTTGGAGTCTCACTCTGGCGCCCAAACTGGAGTGCAGTGGCCGCTCCCAGCCACCGCAGCCTCGACCTGCTGGGCTCTGGCGATCCTTCCGCCTCAGCCTTCCAAGTAGCTGGAACTACAGGCGCGCGCTACCACGCCCGGCTGATTTTTTGATTTATTGTAGAGATGAGGTCTTGCTTGCCCAGGCAGGTCTCGAACCTGCGGGCTCAGGCAATCCACTCACCTCAGCCTCCCAAAGGCGTGGGATTACAGGCTGAGCCACCGAGCCCGGCCGTCTGTGCTGTCAAGGGGAGCAGTGGGCCCAGCACTTTTAGGGAGATGGGAGGACAGTCTGGTAGGTAGGGTTTCTTGTGGATGTATCTTGATGCTGCGTTTGCAGAGAAGATCATTGTTTTCTCATATTTTGGGGCAATTGATTGGGAGAGGGATTGATGGAGATTATAGGGAGTGAGTCAGAGTCAACACACCATCGACTCTTTAACATACCATTCTTGTGGTATTTCCATAGGTCAAAACAACAGATGAACCACTGATATGGATGTCGAAGACGATGGTGTATGGAGGGAATGTTTGGTTTCAGGAGTTTATAGCCCTAAGGAATGAGGAAAGTGTTTTACTAGGCACACTGAAGACAAAGACCATACTTTTGAGGGCAAGTCTAAAGCCTATGAGTCTTAAAAGCCAACCTGCAGAGTTCCACCAAATCCTGGAAGCCCATTGTGCCCTTTTCCACCACTTACTCTACTGTTAAGACCATCACAAGAGGTGGAAGCTTACTCTGATGGATTTGTCACTTGCCTGGGCTTGGAGCAGAGCTTAGGGATGGGGCAGAATGAGGAATTGCCCACCAGGATCACATAACAGCCTCACTGAGGAATGGCACATCAACTCAGTCTTCACACTGAGGTTGGAGAGCCTCAGTCCTGGTTCCACTCTGTTGACCTCCTGCCCACGACCTCTGTGACGTCTGTGGAATGAGCATACCGTTAATCCAAGTTAAAAGTCTATTGAGTCAAGCCTGTAATCCCATCACTTTGGGAGGCCGAGGTGAGAGGATTGTCTGAGCTCAGGGGTTCGAAACCAGTCTGGGCTAGTTGGTAAGACCTTGTCACTACAATAAATAAAAAAATAATCTGGGCATGGTAGTGCGTGCCTGTAGTTACAGCTACTTGGAAGGCTGAGGTGGAAGGATGGCCTGAGTTCAGCAGGTTGAGGCTGAGGTAATGCCCATGAGCATGCCACTGTACTCCAGCCTGGGCAACAGAGTGACTCCAACTAAAAAAAAAAGTCTATTGCAACCTGTTTTCTTGGAATCTTTGGGTGCCACACTTCTTGATATTAGGAGCCACTGTCTGAATTGATCGAGTATTGGCGGCAGCAGTGACATCTGAAGGGATCAACGGCAAAACAGAGTCCTGCCTCTCAGGAAGAACTTTCCAGCAAGAGTATAACCCAAGGTGCTGGATTGATGCTAGTGATATGATGAGGGTGTGGAGAAGGTTAGAAAAGGGAGTGAGAAAAGACTTTAAGAGAAGAGGTATTTAAAATGGCTAAACAAGGCCGGGCTTGGTGGCTCAGCCTGTAATCCCAGCACTTTGGGAGGCTGAGGCGAGTGGATTGCCTGAGCCCAGCGGGTTGACACTGGGGTGGCTGTAAACAGGCCCCTGCACTCCAGCCTGGGTGGCAGACTGAGACTCCAACTCAAAAAAAAAAAAAAAAGCTAAACAAATTGGATTTTTTTTTTTTTTTTTTTTTCGGTGGCCGGGAGCGGCCACTGCACTCCAGTCTGGGCAACAGAACAAATTGGATTTTTATCAAAATTAAATTTTGTTTGCGTCAAAGAACACTAATAAGTGAGTGAAAAGGCAACCCTTGCAGAATGAAAGTAAATACAGATGGTGCCAAAAAAATGTATATACATTTTAAGAAAGGAAAAAGCTGTATTAAAATTGTAATAATAAGATGAATGCAAATCACATTTGACTTCTGCAAATACAAGAGGTGATCAGAGTGGTCACCATCAATGTCCAGACACATCTGATTACAGCAGACATCTCTTAACATAGTTTAAAATGTATATACACTCTGGCCATCCATACTTCCAGTAGGTCGGTCTTTAGTAGTTGGTTTCTGGGCACTATCTGACCCCGAAGAGTGATGGCACCCCTAGGATGAAGCTCATGAGATTTTTTATGAAATTGAGTTATGAAACTGTAACTATTGGATTGAAGAATGGAACACAGGTTTATAGAACAATCACAGGTGTGGATGTCAGCATGAATATACATCTTAAAACTGTAAAAATGACCCTGAAGAACAGAGAGGTGTACAGTTGGAAACACTGAGTATTCAAGGGATAACATTCCATTTTTTTTCAAATTTATTTATTGTAGAGATGAAGTCTCACCAAGTTGCCTGGGTGGGTTTTGAACCCACGGGCTCAGGCAGTCCACTTGCCTTGGCCTCCCAAAGTGCTGGGATCACAGGCTGAGCCACCAAGCCCGGCCCATATATTTTTTTTTTTTTGAGTTGGAGTCTCAGTCTGTCAGTCACCCAGGCTGGAGGGCAGAGTGGCACACTCACGGCCACATCAGCCTCGACCTGCTGGGCTCCGGCGATCCTACCGCCTCAGTCTTCCAAGTAGCTGGATCTACAGGCGAGTGCTACCATGTCCGGCTAATTTTTTTTGAATTATTGTAGAGATGAGGTCTCGCCAAGTTGCCCAGGCGGGTCTCGAACCCACGGGCTCAGGCAATCCACTCACCTCAGGCTCCCAAAGCGTGGGATTACAGGCTGAGCCACCGAACCCGGCTTCCATTTTTTTTTCAAATTTATTTATTGTAGAGATGAAGTCTCATCAAGTTGCCTGGGTGGGTCTTGAGCCCACAGGCTCAGGCAGTCCACTCACCTCGGCCTCCCAAAGTGCTGGGATCACAGGCTGAGCCACCAAGCCCGGCCCATATTTTTTTTTTTGAGTTGGAGTCTCAGTCTGTCAGTCACCCAGGCTGGAGGGCAGAGTGGCACACTCACGGCCACATCAGCCTCAACCTGCTGGGCTCAGGCGATCCTTCTGCCTCAATCTTCCAAGTAGCTGGAACTACAGGCACACACCACCATGCCCAGCTAATTTTTGATTTATTGTAGAGATGAGGTCTCGCCAAATTTCCCAGGCTGGTCTCAAACTCATGGGCTCAGGCAATTCTCTCCCCTCAGCCTTCCAAAATGCTGGGATTATAGGCTTGAGCCACCACACCCAGCCTAACATTCTATATTTTATTCTACCAGACAGCTTACCTCCAGATACATTACTTGTGGATATTGAACCTAAGGTGAAATCTAAGAAAAGGGAAGCCATTGAAGAAAGAGGCCGAGGTAGAGGAAGAGAGGATCCTAGGCGATAATGTCTCTCGAGATTACTGTTTCAAAGTAATAAGTGATTTGTCATACTTTTTTGTACAGGTTTTGTTTGTTTATGTCAGCTTTTAATAAACATAAATGTGGGAGAAAATAAATAAATAAAAAGTGTATACATTTTTTGCTACCCCTAGTATTTGCAAATTCTATATCTGATAAGGGATTATTTTCCAAATTATGTAAAGAAGTCTTACAACTCAACAACAACAACAAAAATCCAAACAACTCTCTATTAAAAATAATCAAAATGGCCGGGCGTGGTGGCTCACGCCTGCAATCCCAGCACTTTGGGAGGCCGAGGTGAGAGGATTGCCTGAGCCCATGGATTTGAGACCAGCCTGGGCAATATGTCAAGACCTTGTCTCTACAATAAATCAAAAAATTAGCCGGGCATAGTGGAGCATGCCTGTGGTTCCAGCTACTTGGAGGGCTGAGGTGGAAGGATTGCCTGAGCCCAGCAGGTTGAGGCTGCAGTGGCCTTGAATGTACCACAGCACTTTAGCCTAAGCAATAGAGTGAAACTTCTACTCAAAAAAAAAAAAAAGGCAAAATGGCACATTTTATGTTATATGTATTTTACTACAATAAACAACAATGGCCAAGAAAAGGCATTTGGTTGACGGTAGTGGAACAGTAATACAGAATTGGGACCACAGAGGACCCATAAGCCAGCTGTCCTCCTGTCTCAGGAGAGAGAGAGAGGTGACTTCTTCAGGAGAATGGCCCTTTGGGCATGTTTATTTGGGGGTAAGCTGAATTGTAGACCAGCCTGAGCATGTGTGGGAAAGTAACAGAGTGTTGCATAGAGAAAAGAAAAATCAAAGCCTCGGGATATAGTGCAGTGGAAGAGATTGTGGGGGGAAACACGGCAGGGAGCAGTGGGGAGTAGGGCTAACCTGATGAAATATTTATTGAGGAAGAGCTGGCATGGAGGATATTACCAGGAGGTTGTTTTTTTAAGCAAATACTTTAGAGAAGGCATCAAGACTTGACCCTTGTTTGAAGTGCTGTCTCCACTGTGCTACACAGTATGTGGTCATAAGAAGCCCGTGGTGCCCTCCCCGGGTACAGTACCCGCATCCCATACAGACATGCTCCATTCTTCTACTTCTCCGCATACTCCTTACAGCCCCCAGGGGAGCTTCTCCAGCCGCTGTGATCTATCTCCAAAGGGCACGACTGTACCAAAGGGCACGACTGTAGGCTTTTCACGTCCCAGCTCTGGCTGGGGAAGCCACCCCGAGGAAGCAGCAGGATTCATAAGAAACAGTGAGGCATTCTTCCTGAGTGTCAAGTTCCACCAGAGTCTTGCTAGACTTAGGCGGTGAGCACTTCATTGAGCTCTAGGATTTAGTCTAGAATGATTTGGGAGAAACAAGGCTTTTGTCCCTAAGGGATCTGCAGCTCAAGAAGAGGATATTGTACTCTATAGCTGTGACAAATTTAAAAAAAAGTAGCCTTTCCAAGGACAGAGTTAATTTACACACTAAGCAGAAAACTGATGGGTCTGGGGGAAAGTAAAGTAAGGAAAACCAGCAGTGGCCCAGGCAGAAGTCAGATTAATCTCTAGAAACAGGAGACAACCTACTTTGGCCTGGCAAAAATTAAAATAGAACTTATAGCCGGGCTCGGTGGTTCAGCCTGTAATCCCGCGCTTTGGGAGGCTGAGGTGAGTGGATTGCCTGAGCCCACGGGTTCGAGACCCACCCGGGCAACTTGGCGAGACCTCATCTCTACAATAAATCAAAAAATTAGCCGGGCGTGGTAGCACACACCTGTAGTTCCAGCTACTTGGAAGGCTGATGCGGAAGGATCGCCGG
>CAUYQG010075467.1:0-11716 GCA_963574415.1 Tarsius wallacei | reverse complement strand
CCTACAGTTCCAGCTACTCTGAGGCTGAGGTGGGATGATAGCTTGAGCCCAGGGAGTTCAAGTTCAGCCTGGGCAACAGAGTTAGACTCTGTCTCTAAACATTAAAAAAAAAATTACTGGTAAGGGAAAGATGAAATTATCTCTATATGACTGTCTCATTAGAAAGGCCAAGATAATCAACTGTAAGAATAACATTTCTGTAAGTTAATCAGACACAAAACAATATTTTTTTTTAAAAATCAACCACAATAACCAATGATATTTTGGGGGTAGAGATTACATTTCAAATAGCAATAGTTTGTTGTTATTGTTGTCGACAGAGGTCAGAATTCAAGTGAGAAAAACTAAAGGAGTGCTTTGTCAAGCCTTAAAAAACAAAAACCATATTTTTTGTACTACAGGGCTCCAATTTTCAGCTTTCTCCCAGGTGGGGTGGAAATTAACATCACTGTTGTAGGGTGACTGGACTGGTTCACGAGATATTAAAGTGTTTAACAGGGAGCCAGGAATGTTTGTTTCGTCAACACGCATTTATTGAACATCTATTATGTGCCAGGTATCAGCTAATATGCTGGGGATACGGCAGTGATCCACATAGATACAAATGCTTTTCCTTATGGAATTGACAGTCTAGTGAAGGCAGATAGACAACAGACCAAATAAATACCTTAACTCTATAGTGTGCTAGATGGCAAAAAGTTCTCTTGAGAAAAAAAAAAAATGATGGAAGAAGCGGGAAGTCGGTGAGGAAGGAAAGGTCTGTTTGCAAGTTTACAATGGGTGGGGCAGCAGCACAGACCAGAAAGGTGAGAGCCAAGTGAATCCCTCCGAGGAAGAGCCTGCCACGTAGCAGAATAGCATATGCAAAGGCCGGTGGCAGGAGCCTGCTGGTTCTGTCGGAGAAGGGAGAAAATGTGTCAGATGGGCAGGAGATGGGGGTCAAGAGACAAGGGGAGAGGAAGGTGTCTCTTATAGGCAGAGAAATAATTCAATTTAAAAAGCAATAAAAGGATGCTATTTTGCTATTATCAATTACAAAAACACATCAGGTTCCTGATGGGTTCAGCAGGGGCCGACTGCCAAACGGGGATGTCGCAACTGTCGCACCGGTTTCGGGGCGACTCGAGGAGACAGACGGCGGCGTGCAGCGTCCGACAGTCACCCAGGAGGCGTCCCAGCCGTTTCCACTGGATTCCGCGGGCAGGGCGACTCCGCCAGGCCCGGCGCCAGCCTTTCCCAGGGCCACGCCCACGCGTAGCTGCCCTGGCATCGGCCTCCCGCCCCCACTCCTCGTTTCAGTGTCCCCAAAAGCCGGGACACCCCCATTCGCAGCCCCCAGCCAGCACCCAGACCTCGACGCCCACTTCGGCGTAGCCGCGTCCCTGCCACTCTCCCGGGAGGACCTGGAACTCCGCCCACACACCGCCCGCGCCGCAGAGGCTTCTGGGAATTGTAGTTCCGGCACGCTGAGCCCCAGCACACTTCCGGGTTCGCCTAGAAGCGCGGCCATTGTCCCGCGCGCGGATGCTTGCTGTCGCCCCGCAACTCGGCCCTTCGGAGTTATCCCCGGGCGGCCTTGCGGGTGCTGACTGGGGGATGGAGCCGAACTAGCCTAGCCTGAATCGGTCGTGTTGCAGAATCGGAGCAGGGCGTGGCTTAACCCGAGTCCGTCCTGCCGCAGAGCCGGGACGTGCCCTGAGGCGGTGACAGGCCCAGCCTGGGCTGCGGGGCCCGCGGACGCCCAGGTTGGTTGGGGGGGCGGGGCAGCGCTTGGTGTCCGACGCGCGCATGCGCAGGGTCTAGGCGGGAAGCTGGATGCCGGGGTGAGCATGGGTGGGCGACCCGGCAACTGCGCCAGCGGCGCTGTGGCGTCGGGTCGCCGAGGTTGATTGGAGAGACTAAGGTGGCGGCTTGGTCCGCGACTGTGCTCTGCGTGCGTGCGCGGGTGCTTGGTCAGGTGGTCGTGTCTGGGGCCTGAGGATGCTCGGTTTTGTGGAAGACGGGGCACATGATATGATTGGGGGCGTGGGGGACAATTCTGAGACTCCCTCTCCACCCAGTGCCAGGCCTGTTTAGTGGAGGACCCGAGGACGTCCAGCTTGATGGAGTGCTCGATTGCAGATTGTGTTTCTGGAGGAGTGAGGCTGTGCCACTGTCTCTGTACTCTTGAGCAGGCGTTTGGGTAGTAAGCAGGAGGAGGGAGGTGAGATTCCGGGCAAGTGGCTTTGGGACCCTGGAGCAGACGTTGCACTTCTGGAAGGCCTGGGGATGTTCTGGTTTGTAGCAAAGGTTGGTGTTGCAGATTCTTGCCCCAGGAGAGGAAGTGTGGATTCAGCAAACCAGGTGGGAATCACTGATAGACCGCAAACTCCCAAACTGAATGGAGGGTACCAGGGCCTAGAGTCAGGTTCTAGGCAGAGGACTCCCGCACAGAGTGCTGGAAGTGTCTGAACGGGAAACAGGAACTTGGACTGATAATCATGGGACTCGTGTAGGATAGCGCAGAGTTCTAGGGCATTCAGTTTTGGTGGCCACTGAGTTGGAGGTGTGAAATCTGAGTTCAGGAAGGACAGAGCTGCAACAGCTGCCATCAGATTGATAGCTGTGTGGGGAGGAAGCAGGATGCCACCAGCATCATTGGGAAGCAGATGTTCCGGGACCTTTTCTTGGACTACTCAGCATGCAGGCCCAGGTTGGTAGATTCTGGGTTGCAGATTTGTGTCCGGAAGGAGTCGACTGCATGACACCCAGGCCTTTGTGTCTGGGCAGAAGAAAACCGAAAGGCCCAGTTCTCAGGGAGCTGCTCTATTACCGACTTGAGAACCCTCAGGCTGGCGAGTGCCCACACCCTGGGACTGATTCTGGAGCTCGGTGCTCAGGCTGGTAAGCAGTTCAGGTGTTCTGGCTGCAGGGAAGTTGTGGTGACCCTGTAACCTGTGCAGAGGCTGTGGGTGCTTGCGTATCCCAGGTAGGTTGAGGTGCAGAGTGAGGACTGTAGAGCCATGTCTCAGGAGCAGGGACTGCATAAGACCTCCAGACTGGTGGAGAGCCCAGGTCCTGGATGCAGATTTTGAGCATGAACCTACTCTGTGACCATGTCAGTGGGACGAGGGAGCATGGGTAAGTGGCCCCTGTGCAGTGGCTGCTGGAGAAGAGGCCTGGTGACTTCAGTTTGGGTCTGCAGGCTCTGGTCTTAGGAGGCATGGGGCTTCTCCAGCTGCACTGCACATGCACTGATGTTTGGGCATAACGGAAAGGCATGGGCAGTCCTAGAACCCTGGCGCTGCTTGAGGATGCCCAGGTGTGTGGAGAGAGTGGCTGTAGAGGGGTGAGGCCGTGTCAGGCACCTTTTGTGCATACATACAGGTGTTTGATTGGGAAACAGGAGACTGGAGATGAGTTTTAGACAGAGGCTGTGGGGTCTTTGTGCAAATGGTGCCCTGATCATAGCCCAGTGATGCTCAGGTTGGTGGAAAGATAGGATCTCTTGAGCTGCAGGTGCCCAGAAAGGTGTGTGGGCAGGAATCTGGACAGGTACAGTTTAAGTAGGGGGCTGTGGAGGTTGGGAGAGGAAACTGAGTCTTGGTGCAGGTTCAGGATACAGCTGCCTTGTGAGCCCACGCTATGCTGTTTGAGTGAGACTCTCCTGGGGCAGGGCAGGGCGGTGGGTAAGAGGCAGAGATCAAGCGCAGAGGGCAGGGGGCATAGGGTGAGTTTTGACAGGGGCTGCTGTAGTCTCTGACCCCAAAACGTCCATTTGGTGCAAAGAGAACTGAGTTTCACATTCTGGGCCTCAGAGGGATTGCTTCTGGCTTGCACTGGTGTCTTTTGGAGGCCCCCAGTCCTGTGCAGGCTGTCTTGCAATTTTAGGCCCAAGGACACCCAAGTCGGTGTAGAAACTAGATTGGCGCTACAAATTCAGTGCCCAGGAAGCTGTTGGGTTGGGAATCTTGGCTGGTGTTGTTTGGTAGAGGCCAGTGGACCCCAGAGCAGTGGAGGGATCAGGACCCGGGTGCAGCTGAGCTCTGGGCATGTGCTTGGCTATCTGAGCAGGAGGTGGGAGGCCCCCTGCAGTGGGTTGCTGGAGGGACAGGCCTGGCTGATTGGAGGATAGGATTGGTCTTGGTTGCCGAATCAGTTCTTCTGAGCGTGGAACATTGTCACGATCATGCATTTAGGCAGTAAGCGTGATTCTGGACTATCAGTCTGAGAGCCTTGCTGCTGACCCTAGAAAAAAGTGCTAGTTTAGGGCTGCAGATTCAAATTGAGAGGATGAGGAGGGTTGCACACTAGGGGGTCCTTGGGTGTTTATGGGGATTCAGTAGAATAGGGGAATGATGGGTTGGCACTGCAGATTTTGGTGGTGGGCAGAAGGCTATGTTTGGACATGAGGAGGGCTTACAGGTAGGTGGTCCAGAGGCCCCAGACAGTGGAGGAACCAGGTTGGAGCTGCAAAGCCTTGGCAGGGGAGAAGGACTGAGGGATTCTCAGTGCGTCACGAGTGCTTGGGCAGGAAGCTGGTCAGAACCTCCAGAAGCACACTTGCTATGGTGATGCATCCTGCATCCTGGGAAGAGGGACTAATGGGGTTGGCACACAGCAGTACCGGCAGACCTGCATGAGGATGCTGTACTTGGGGATTCTCCTCTCAGTGCAACTCAGGACCTTAGCACTCTGCTGTGCCTGCAGGAGAGCATGGAAGAACAGGATGAGAAGCCCCCGGGATCCCTGAAGGCCTGCCCGCAGGTGAGTGGAGCCATCCTTCCTGGAGAGACCCAGAGCTTGCTCCCACCCAAGCCTCTGGGCTTGGACGGCTGTGGTTCTTTCGGCTCTCTTTGCAGCCTTTTAAGAGCTCTTGGTCCCTCACCCAGAAGGTTTCAAACACTTACACACTGAACATTTTGTGACTCTTCCTGCTAGTTACCTCACCTTTTTAGCCAGATAACTCTGGAGGAATTTGGCATTCTGAGTCAAAAGCCCTTAGAATACTGATTCCTTTCTGGCCAGAAGTGCACGGCTTTGTCTGAGAATGAACAATTGGAAATATCCTAAATGTACAGTACAAGAGAAGAGTTAAATGGATTATGGCACGACCATGAAATGGAACACACTGTAGCCATTGTCATGATATGATAACATATACTTACTGGCAGAATAAGATCTTTATGACTATTTAAGTAAATAGCATTTAGGATACGTCACCTTTTTAAAACGGTTTGTATGTGTATAGGAAAGATGTTAAAAGACTATAGATATACCAGTTAACAAAGATTATCTGTAACTTACTTTACAAGTGGCATTATTTTTTCATTTACTTATTTGTATTTTTATATATATTTTATATATATATATTTTTTATATTTACTTATTTGCATTTTAAAGTTAAAAAACTAATAATTTGGAGCATTTTCCTACAGCAAATATTCTATGAAAACATTTCATTTCTTTTTTTTTTCATGTTTATTTAGAGGCAAGGTCTCACTATGTTGCCCAGGCTGGTCTCAAATTCATGGACTCAAGCAGTCCTCCTACCTCAGCCTCTCAAAGTACTGGGGTTACAGAGATGAGCCACCGCGCCTGGCCCTTGAAAGCATTTAATTTCTTAAAAGTGTTAAATTAAAACTTCCTCTTCCTGTCCCTGAACAATTCAACCCTGAAACCATGAGGTAGGAGAGAGCTTTGTTTGAGAATGAACAATTGAAACTATCCTAAATGCTCAATGCAAGAGGATAGTTAAATGAATTATGGTACAGTTGAGGGGGACCGCCTGCTGTGAGTTGTCACGTCTGCTGGGAGTGAGGCAGGCACCCACGTACAGGGGTGTAAGTGGGTGTAATTGGGTGAGGCCAGTGGACATAAGAGGCAGCAGGATGTGGTATGGGGTGACGGGGCCAGAGCAAGTGAGCAGGGCATCCAGTGTGGGCATTCGGATCCCAAGTGCTGTGAGACAGTATCCACGCCAGGGTGGTCCAGAGCCAGAGCAGGGTGAGAAGAGCACCCATGTTGAACATGGGTACTGCTTGGTGTGGCACATCAGAGCTTGAGCAGCCTGAGGGCATCTAAGCCTGAGGGTAACCTGTAGGGGTAACAGAGCCCAGCAGCATGTGGAGGGCACCCACACAACGGGGCAGCCTGACATGGACTGTTCAAGTTGCACAAGGAGTGAGTCCATGAGTCGGCATGGCCTGGCTGGGAAAACCAAAGCTCAAGAAGGGTGAGGAGGGCCCTGTGGCAGAGGGCAGTCTAGTGTGGGGTGGCAGAGCCCACGGGGAGTGGCGGGGAGAACTTCCAGGTGGGAGAGGGCATGGCTGAGGAACTAGGAGATGAGCTAGCTGCAGGGGACTTGATCAGATAAGTAAATGTCATAAGGGACTGGGAGGCAGGCACTCCCCAGTCAAAGCAGGAGGAGTATGGCAAGGGAAAGCATGAGAATGAACTCTGTGGAGGTTGATGTGGGCTTATGGTTTCTAGTACACCCAAACGTAGAAATATGCAGAGCTGTGCACCTGTGTGTGTGCATGCATGTATACACACATATATTCTCTGTCTGTCCACTGAAGGACTGGGAGTAGTGACATCCCAACACCATTGCACATAGCTGGTGCCCAGATTTTAACTTCTAAATATGCCACAGGTTTTATGGGTTTACTGTTAATGGCTCTTTAAATTTCTTTCGCTGTTGCAAATAGCATTGCTGTAAATTGTATATGATTCCTTGTACACATGCACAAGAGTTTTAGAGGGAGTTTAGAAAATATAATTTTACATGTATATATTTCTCAAAACCACAGTTAAGATGTGTTTTGATGTGGCCATTGGTATTCTACTTTAAGCTAGTGATTTTGGGTGTTTTCTGGGAATCTTAATGGACTTTTGCTATTTTCTTCTATGTTAGACAACTCTATTAGCAGTCTGTTCTTTATGATATTACTTGCATCACAGATTTATTGATTGCCTAACTAGTATAAGACCCTGTGTGAAATGCTGGGGTGGAGGATGAGGCAGAGAGCCTTGCCCTGCATGACTAAGGTCTCACAATCAGAAATATGCTGCTTATATTTTCCAGGAAAAGCAAAAGCACCCTCCTTCTTGTACTAGTTATTTATTATTGCTTACTCCCAAACTCAACAGCTCAAAACAACCAGCGTTTATTTTGTCACACAGTTTCTGAGGGTCAAGACTCCAGGATTGGCTTACTGGACATTTCTGGCATTCAGGGTTCCCGATGAGGTTGCAGCTGAGTTGTTGGCCAGAGCTGCTGCTTTGCTGCCTTCTGAAGGTTTGACTAGGTAGGAGGATCCTCTTGCAAACTCACTTATGTGACTGTTGGTAGGAGATGTTCCACACCTCATATACCTCTCTGCAGGGCTCTTCACAGCACAGCAGCGTATTTCTCCCAGAGCAAATGCAAATGATGAGAGAGAGAGCGAGAGTGCGCCAGCGCACAGGTATGCGCGGGCATGTGAGCTCAGATACACTTAATTGCACAATCAAGATGGACGTCACAGTGTCTGTTATCACCTGATCTTAGAAGTGACACATCATCACTTTTTCTGTATTCTGTTGTTCACACAGACCCACCCTATAGCATGTGGGCAAGTACTACCCAAGGGTGCGAATACTAGGAGGCAGGGGCCATCTCAGAGGCTGGTTACCACACCTCTAACTCTGAATGTCCTCTAGTTAATTTTAATTATTATCCCAAGATGCACAGGTACTTGATTTGGACCTGAAGGTTATTAAGTCTTCAGCAGGGAGAGATAAATTAAGGGAGTCCAAGTCTTGGCTTTTGAATGAATGAGTCCAGTGAGCTGGAAATGAGTCCAGTGCTCTAGAAAGAAACCATTTGGGATTGAAACATCACCTGAGAGATTCCAGTGGCTTATACATCTGGAAGTAGCTGGGCCAGGGAAGACCTTGGGCCAACTCTGAGTCCTGCTTGCCTTCAGAGACTGAGACCAAAAATCCTGCCAAGGAGGTGGTAGACCCTTGTCCATCTACTGTCAGTCTCAACATTCAGAGCCATGTAGGTTGTTGGTGGCCCTGAGGGGGAGAATCTATTCTGTTTATTTAAGGAAAGTGGGAATTATTTGTGGTTGATGGTGTGGGGTGGGAAAGAGACTTTCTTGTATATGAGAACTAGAGCTACCTTCTAATCAGGAGACTCTTTGAGAAAGTCAGGTAGAGAACCTTCTTTCCAGCTTTGTGGTTTGAGGGGACTGGTTTTATGCCTTCTGACATTAGTGATTAAGCAACTTTAGGACCTCAGCTGGATGCAGTGGCTCACACTTGTAATCCCAGCACTTTGGGAGGAGGAGGTGGAAGGATTGCTCGAGGCCCAGGAGTTCAAGACCAGCCTGGGCAGCAGAGTGAAACCTGATATCATTAAAAAAAGAAAGAAATTTTAAAGCCTCCACATAGGCCTCACATCCCTTGAGCTGAAATGTGAACCCCACCTTACATGTCCCAGGGCAAGAAGAGATGGAAACACCCCAAGGAGGACAAGTCTCTTTGTGTAATGCCTGTGTTTCCTAAACCTCACAGATACAAGTGTAACCCAGATGAAGAGCTCTGAGGATTGAGCCCAGTAATAATTCTATGATTTGATTAGAACTTTGTTTTATTGCCCTAAGAATTCCTCAAGTTGAGAAAGGTATATTTGGTCATCTCTATTTTTGGTTGAGCAAATAGTCTATAGTCCTTGACCTGGTTTGTCCACAGTCTCACTGTGAAGTGGACAGTCTCACTGTGAAGTGGACAGTCACTCTATGATGGCTCTGCTTGTCTCTGTTCCTCTGCTTTGGGTCACACGGGGCCCACCTGTTTCACAGAAGAAGCAGTTATTATCTTCTGTCCATGACTCTTCTCTCTGTAGAAGTCAGCAGTCTAATTCCTGCTCCCATTCTGTGAAGTATGCAAAGAAAGAGGACAATGCTCCTTTATGCCGTAAAGGTGACTGTTGAAGATAATTTAAAAGTGCTCCAGGCTGGGTGCAGTGACTGAAGCTTGTAATTCCAGCGCTTTGGGAGGCCAAGATGAGGAGATTGCCTGAGCCCACGGGTTCGAGAACAGTCTGGGCAACCTGGCGAGACCTCATCTTTACAATAAATAAAAAAATTAGCTGGGCATAGTAGCGCGCCCTTGTAGTTCTGGCTACTTGGAAGGCTGAGGTGGAAGGATCACCTGAGTCCAGCGGGTCGATGCTGGGGTGGCCGTGAGCGTGCCACTGCACTCCAGCTTGGGAGATGGGGTGAGACTCCAACTCAAAATAGTAAAAATAAAATAAAATAAAAATAAAGCTCCAAAGCACACAGAAAGTGGGGTAAAGCCTTTAAATTCCATTCATATGTCTCCAGCTCTGCACATTTGTCTCTAGTCCAGTCACATTAAGAGAGCTTTTGTTGTGCTCCTACTCAATACTGAGGAGAATACAAAGATGAAACATACACAGTTCAATATAGTAAAGAATTCATGATCCAGGGGAGAGAGATATAGAAATAGAAGTAATATGAGGAGAATAATTTTGCTATGCTAGTAAAGGACCAATAAAGCTAAGAAGTCCTAAAAAAAGAAGAGATGAAGCTTTGTGCTATCTGAAACACTTCATGGAGGAAGTGTCATTTGATCTGGGCCTCAAATGATCAGATAGGCTTTGATCAGTGGTACAATGGAAAGGGAAGGAGTTTGTATCAGTTGACTGATGAACTTAAATGAGTTTACTAAACTTTATTTTTATTTTTTAATAAAATAATTTAATCCACACTGGAGTACAGTGGTGTGATCATAGCTTACTACAACCTCTAACTCCTAGGCTCAATCATTCCTTCCTCTTCTGCCTTCTGAGTAGCTGGGACTATCAGCATGTACCACAAAAGCCAGTTAATTTTTTTTTCTAAATTTTTTGTAGAAACAGAGTCTGACTGTGTTGCTCAGGCTGGTATCAAACTCCTGACCTCAAACAGTTCTCCCACCTTAGCCTTCCACAGTGCCGGGATTACGGGCATGAGCCACCATTGCCCTGCTTAAACTTTATTACCATTAATTTCTGCACTGGTAAATTATACATACCACTCTTTACTTCAGAAAAGTTTAGATGATTCTGTGAGATATTCTATGTTGAAGAGCTATGTATTATTAAAAATACTAGGCAAATGATAGATATTATCTGAAGGGAACTGCAGAAGCTAAGTTTTAAACACAGGAGACGTTCCTAAAATGGTCAGTAATCCAAAGTGAATAGAACCTAAGGAAAAAGTAGGAGTGTGTGTGTGTGTGTGTGTGTGTGTGTGTGCACGCGTGCGCGTGCGCGCATGAGAGAGAGATCACACACTGTTGTGACAAGCTGGTTTTTGTGCATTTAGTTTATAAGAGTGAGTTGGGAGTAAGTTCTGGAGGCTGATACTTTGAATTTTCTGAGAATAAAAGGTACTCCAGAGGTTTCCTCTAACCAGGGGAGGGACTTGAGCTCAGCAATGACTTAGTGCCTTCCAGGACCCCAGGGACAAATGCAAAGGCACAGATAGCACATTCCATGTCCCTTCTCCTAGTGGTCATTTTATAGTCAGCATACATTTATGAACTGTCTGCTAGGTGTCAATAGTGATCTAAGCACAGTGAAACTGCGGTAAACAGAACAGACAAGATCTCAGCTCTTATGAAATCTGCTCTAGTAGAAGAGTAGGATAAGAAACCAGAAACCATAATGTGAAGAAATGAAAGCAGAGTAAAGTGATAGAGTCCACTGCTAGAGTGGGGACAAGGAAGGACATTTCATCTAGAGGGGAGCTAAACTCTCATTTTCTTTTGAAAACTTTTTAAACAAAGGTGTTGAAAATGGTTTTTATTCAGGAGCAGGTATAGCCACATCCTCCAAGTAAAATTGTTTCAGCAGTTGTGGCAAATAAGAACATTTCTACTTTTTTTTTTTTTTTTTTGAGTTTGAGTCTCACTCTGTCGCCCAGGCTGGAGTGCAGTGGCACGCTTATGGCCACCACAGCCTTGACCTGCTGGATTCAGGCGATCCTTCCACCTCAGCCTTCCAAGTAGCTGAAACTACAGGTGCCTACTACTCGCCCGGCTTATTTTTTTATTTATTGTAGAGATGAGGTCTCACCAAGTTGCCCAGGCTGGTCTTGAACCCCTGAGCTCAGGCAGTCCTCTTGCCTTGGCCTCCCAATGTGCTGGGATTACAGGCTGAGCCACCGCGCCCAATCAGCATTTTGACTTATTTCTGCCAAGTTCCTGCTGAGTGCATTGGAAATTTTTCATTTCTTGGTATTGTTTCTTAACTGATCTTAGTTGTCTGTGGGGGTCCTGCCCCTGCCGGGTTTGGGGTCTCCTGAAGGAGGGACGATAGGCGAATGACGGAACTTAAGACAAAATGATATAGACAGACACCTGCTTCTGGACAGAATGCCAATTTCATGCTAGTTAACACAGAGCTTTTATACCATTCGCAAAGGGGCAAGACAAAGAAAATTCCTTCACGTACATGTGCTTTAAAAGTTACCACCATCTAGCGGTCTAGAAGCGACAGACAAGCCAAGAACACCATCTACTTTCAGTTAATGAGTCTTTATCATAAAGCCAAATATGATAGTTTTAGTTCAAAGTCCCGAATTACAGTCCTTGAAATATCTCAAGAAAGTTTCCAAGTGCACATTTCTCCATGTATCAGTAGTTTTCTTTCTGGGGCTTCTATGACCTTCAAAGCTTC
>CAUYQG010075462.1:0-35528 GCA_963574415.1 Tarsius wallacei | reverse complement strand
GCCCGGCTAATTTTTTGATTTATTGTAGAGATGAGGTCTTGCTTGCCCAGGCGGGTCTCGAACCCGCGGGCTCAGGCAATCCACTCACCTCAGCCTCCCAAAGGCGCGGGATTACAGGCTGAGCCACCGAGCCCGGCTAGTTTTTTTTAGACAGAAATTTTCTCTACTTAAAGTTTTGGTGAAATTTAAAAAGTGGTAGGAAATGGCCTCTATATTTCTTTTATATAAATGAATAAACAATGACATAAATTACTGAAATTTTATATTTTTGACTTTTAGTTATTTGTGATGTATTAACTGGTACATACAGAAAATACTGTTTTGTGTGATACAGCTATTTTTATTCTGCTCACCAAATATTATAGATACATGTTTAATAAAAGAATGACATTTGCCATGAAGAAGCAGTAGAAAAATGTGGCATTATGAATATTCTGTTTTTATTTTTCTACTTTTAAAGTTTATCTTGGAGCAGTGGGGTTCAAGGGGAGCTTTACTGTATAAGGAAGTTGCCTGCAGGTGGAGTTTGGCGTTCTGGCTGACCCTCTCTCCCCTTGTTAGTGGACCACTACCTAGCATATTGACACACGCCCCATCTTCCTCCTTCCCTCTCTGCCCTCGCAGTGTCCAGTGTCTGCTCATCCCACGCCTGTGCTGGCATGACCAGTGTTCAGGGCGTGCTTATGAATGAGAACATGCGGTGTTCCGTTCTTTGTTTCCGTGATCGTCCACTTAGTATGATAGTCTTCAGCTGCATTCAAGTTGCTATGAGGGAAGTGCTTGTGTTGTTTACGGCTGCAAGTTGTCAATATTCTTGTGTAGATACCTGTAGATATGTGTTTTTGTCTCTTATAGAAATTCCTAGAATGAGAATTGTAGGGTCATGTGGTAAGTATAACTTTAGTTGATTTTTCTTTCTTTTTTTAATTTTAACGATGCGGGGTACAATTCAGGATGAGGTATATAAGTCGTCATCATACAGGTAAAGTTTGGGCCACTTTTGGTCCCCACTTCGCCTAGTTTGAGATCAGTTGCCCGTATTGATGTTATGTGCTCCCGCTCTCTTCCCTGGCAGTTCTGGCTACTGCCAATCCCTTTCTTACAGTATTATAGTAAATGATCAGGGTCCACTTCTGAGTGAGAACACATAGGACTCATTACTTTGTTTCTGTGATAGATCACTGAGTATTGTAGACTCTAAATCAATCCACATTGCTGCAAAGTCCATGATTTTGTCCTTCTTTATGGCTGTATAATATTATATCACGTATATGTATCACATTTTAAAACATCCAGTCCAGTTTTGATGGGCAGCATGGGTGGTTCCATGTTTTTGCTATTGTGAATAGTGCTGCAATAAACACGATGCATAGGAATTTTTTGTTGTTGATTTTTGTTTTTCAAAATGATTGAAGTTCCTCCGGGTATATTCCCAATAGGGGGGTTGCTGGGTGGTATGGAAGGTACATTTATAGTTCTTTTAGGAATCACCACACGGTTTTCCATAGAGGTTGAACTAGTCTGCATTCTCACCAACAGTTTAGAAGCATTCCGTTTTCTCTGTAAACTTGTCAGCATCTGCTGTTTTTTGTTTTATTAATGATAGCCATTCTTACTGAAGTTAGGTGGTATCTTAATGTGGTTTTGATTTGTATTTCTCTGATGATTAGTGAGGCTGAGTTTTTTTTCATATGTCTGTTGGCTGCCCGTATATCTTCATTTGAGAAGTGTCTATTCATGTCTTTTGCCCACTTTTTAATGTGGCTGCTTGTTTTTTCCTTTCAGCACTTTTGAGTTTCTTGTGGATCCCGGATGCAAGGCCATTGTCAGATATGCAGTTGGCAAATACATTTTCCCATTCTGTGGACTGTCTGCCTACTCTCTTGATGGTTTCTTTTGCTTTGTAGAAGCTTTTTAGTTTGATGAGATCCCACTTGTCCATCTTCTCTCTTTTGTGGTTTTGGTCAGGAATTGGTAGCCTATTCCAATTTCTGCAAGAGTTCCCCAGCATTTTCTAGGATTCCTAAATTTTGAGATTTTACATTTAGGTCTTTGATCCAAATGGAGTTGATTTTTGTGTGTGGTGATAGGTAGGGGTCCTGTTTCATTCTTCTGCACGTGGTCAGTCAGTTTTCCCAGCACCACTTACTGAGCAGGTTCTCCTCTCCCCCAGTGGTTGTTGGTGGAGGCTCTGTCAAAGATGAATTGGCTGAGAAATTGAGGTTTAGGTTCTAGAAGCTTTATCCTGTTCCATTGGTCTATGTGCCTGTTCTTGTATCAATACCAGGATGTTTTGATTATGGTAGCTTTATAGTAGAGTCTGAAGTCTGAAAGTGTGAAATGTCCTGCTTTGCTTCTTTGGCTAAGGATTGTTTTTGCTTTTTGTGGTCGTTTATGTTTCCACGTGAATTTCCATACTGCTGTTTCCAGGTCTGAGTAGAATGATGTTGGTAAGTTCATTGATATTACATTGAATCTGTACATTGCCTTGGTAAGATGGACATCTTAACAGTGTTAATTCTTCCAATCCATGAGCATGGAATACTTTTCCATTTCATTGAGCAGTGTTTCATAGTTTTCATTGTAAAGATCTTTCATTGCTCTGGTTAGGAAGATGCTGAGGTATTTCTTTTTTTGTGTTGCTATTGTGAATAGGTTTGTGTTTTTTATTTGGTTCTCTGCCTGTTTGTTGTTGGTATATAATAATGCAACTGTCTTTTGCACATTTATTTTGTACCCAGAGACATTGCCAAAGTCCTTTTCAGTGCAAGGAATTTTTTTGACAGATTATCTTGAATTTTTGAGGTGTAGGATCATAACGTCAGCAAAGGGGAATCACTTGATTTCTTCTTTTCCTATTTGGGTATCCTTGATAGGGTACTCTTTCTCTGATCCGATTACTCTAGCTAGCACCTCCAACACTATTTTGAATAGGAAGGGTAAGAGTGGGCAGCCCTGGCTTGTCCCAGTTTTCAGGGGAAATGTTTCCAATTCCTGATTGTTTCACAATATGTAGACTATAAGTTTATCACAGATGAATCTTGTGATTTTGAGGTATGTTCCCTTTGTGCCTAGGTATTCAAGGGTTTTTATCCAAGAAGGGATGCTGGATTTTATTGAAAACTTTTTCCCCATCTAATAATACAACCATGTGGTTCTTGCTATTACATCTTTTGATGTATTTAATTACATTTATGGTCTTGCAAATGTTGAACGAAACCTGCATTCTGGGGATGATTTTCGAGATGTGTTTTTGGATCTGATTTGCTAGAATCTTGTTGAGAACTTTGCATCTATGTACATCAGGGATATTGGCCTGTAATTCTCTTTTCTTGTTGGATCTTTACATGGTTCGTTTTCAGTGTGATGTTAGCTTCATACAATGATTTTGGGAGAGTTCCTTCTTTCTTAATTGCCTAGAATACTTTCAATAGGATTGGTATCAGCTCCTCCTTGGATGGTTTAAAAAATTCTGCTGGAAATCTGTCTGGTCCAGGGCTTTTTTTTTGTAGACAGTTTTCTCATGACAGACTCAATTTCCTGGGTTGTTATTGGTCTATTTGGGATCTCAATTTCTTCTTGTTTCAAACTTGGAAGGTTGTGCAATGCCAGAAAGTGCTTTTTTCACTTAGATAATTGAGTTTGTTTCCATACAAGTGTGATTAGTAATCTCTGATAATCTTTTGTAATACTTTGGCATCAATTGTGATTTGATTTTTTGCATGTCTGATTGTGTTTAATGGTGCTGTTTCTCTCCATTTTTTTTTGGTCATTCTGGCTAGTAGTCCATCAATCTTGTTTCTCCTTTCAAAGAACCAGCTTTTTGTTTTATTGATTTTTTTCTATGATATTTTTGTCTTCTATGTCCCATATTTGGGCTTTTACTTTGGTGATCTGGATACTTCTGCTAAAGTTAGGATTTTCATAGTCTTGCCTTTCCAGCTCCCTTAGGTGATTTGTTAGGCTGTTGACTTGTGATTTCCATTTTCTTGACGTGGGTTCATAGTAATATAAACTACCCTCTTAGAACTGATTTCATGGCTTCCCAGATGTTTTAGAAAGATGTTTCTTTGTTTTCATTTGTTTTCAGGAATCTTTTAATTTCTGCATTGACCCAGGAGTCATTCAGCATCATGTTGTTTAGTGTCTATGTCTTTGTAGGTTTTAGGGGGCAATTTTGTTGATGGTGATACTTATTTTTTTCCACTGTGGTCTGAGAAGGTGCATGGCAGTATTTCAATATTGTAATGTTTGTTTATGCTTGATATTTGACTGAGGATGATATTGATCCTGGAGTACATCCCATGTGGTGATGAGTAGAAAGTATATTCTATGATTATTTGTTAGAGTGTTCTGTGGTATGTACTAAGTCCATAGGGTCAAACATCAAGTTGAGGTTCCAGATCTCTTTGTTGATTTTTTGCCTTGGTGATCGCTAGGGTTGTTAGTGGGGTATTTAAGTCCTCTGGTATGATAGAGTTAGAGTCAATATCTTGTTTTAGTTTACTTAGTAGCTGCTTTATAAAAACTGGTAAAAGATGGTACTCCTGTATTGGGTGCATATATATTTAAGATGGATAATTCTTATTGATTCATCAAAACTTTTATCATTATGTATTGTCCTTTTATTTATTTATTTATTTATTTATTGAGTCAGAGTCTCACTTTGTCATCCAGTCTGGAGTGCAGTAGCACACTCAAGGCCACCACAGTCTTGACCTGCTGGGCTCAGATGATCCTTCTGTTTCAGCTATCCACATAGCTAGAACCACAGATGCGTGCCATCATACCTGGCTAATTTTTTTATTTATTGTAGAGACGAGGTCTCATCACGTTGCCCAGGCTGGTCTCAAACCCCTGGATGCTGGCAATCCTCTCATCTCTGCCTCCCAAAGTGCTAGGATGATAGACATGTGCCATCATGCCCAATCTGTATCTTTTTTTAACTTTTGCTAGGTTTAATGTTTTTTTCTCTGATAGTAAGATCATAACTTCTGCCTTTTTGTTATTTGTTCACCTGAAAGTTTGTTTTTCATCCTCTAACTTTGAGTCTGTAGACTTCCTTTGTGATGAAATGAGTTTCCCGGAGGCAGCAAATTACTGTTTCATGTGTTTTTATCCAGTTTGCTATTTGATCTTTTCAGTGGTGCATTTAAACAATTTATGTTCAGGCTGACTATTGAAATGTAAGAGTTTGTCCTTGTCATTATGTTCTTATAAGGTTGTTTAGTTTTTGTTTAGCTTTTGTGTTCATATATGTGTGTACTTCAATTTCTCCAGGTATGCTATGTGTTCTGCTGCTTCTGTGTTTGTTTGTGATCTTGAGAAGAATATGGTCTTTCTCTTATTTATTTTTTCTTCTGTGTGCAATACCTTTTAAAGCATCTACTGTAGAGTTGATCTGGAAGCAGCATATTCTCAAGGATTAGATGCCTGGGAAGGATTTTAATTCTCCAGTGAAGTCACTGATGAAACTTAGCTTGTCAGGGTAGGAAATTCTTGGTTGAAATTGTTTATCTTTGTGGACACTATTAATTGGGATCCAATTCCTTGTGGCATGTGGTGTTTCTACAGATCAGTCTGCAGCAATTTTGATTGGCTCCCCCAGTAGATAGTCTGACAATTTTCCCTTGTTCCCTTTAGGATATTTTCTTTTATAACTTATTTGCATAAGCAAATTACTGTGTGTCTAGGGCTTAGTCTTTTCATAAGATATATTACAGGGGTCCTATGAATCTCTTGTGCTCATATGCTACTCTCTCTGACCAGATGAGGGAAGTTTTCTTGAATGACCTCATGGAATAATTGTTCCAGGGTGTTTCCTGTTTTTCTTTTTATTTCAGGTATTCCAATCAGACATAGGTTTGTTTTCTCAATAAAATAGCACATCTCTTGAAGAGTTTTTTTTTCTTCCTAAGTTTTTTATTCTATATGTTTAATAGATTGGGTTAATTTCATGTTTTTGTCTTCCAGCTCTGAGATTCATTCTTCTGCTTGGTCAATTCTGCTTCCATGCTTGTCAGTTTGTTATTTATTTTTTGAATGGAATTCTTTATTTCTGTTATTTCTAAGTACACTTTCTTGAGTCTGTCCAGCCCCATTGCAATTTCATTTAGTTTTAGGCCTTGCATTTCTTGATTTTTTAATTAATTATATCCAATGATTCTCTGATCTTCATAAGTACTTTCTGGGTAATGTCATTCTTGGAGATTGCCATTGTTTATGCCCTAGTAGCTTTTCTTTCCAACACTGACTCTTTGCTGGGACTCTGGTGGTTTTCTTCATTTGTAGCCATTACCTTATCTGGATCTTTGATTCTGTAACTCAGTGGAAAATGGAGCAGTCACTTCTGATATTTGCTCCATCTATTGTCCTTCCTTGAGCCAGGGCTCCAGGTTTGTTCAGTTATGAAGTAAGGCTAAGGATGTGACATTGTGCTGTCTCTTTACAATTTGAGCACTTACTAATGGGAGAGGGGCTACAAGGATTCAGAATCTATTGGAAGGTCATAAATGTTTGCTATCTGGTGAATGATCCAGCTGGGATTTGCTCTCTTTCTCTGCACAATATGACCTTACAGTGGATATGCTTGCATAGCCCTTGAGTCCAAGATAGGGTATAAGAGGGAAAAGGAGGAAAGAAGGAGAGAACAAAGGGAAAAATGAGAAAGAGAGAAAAAAAGAAATAAAGAAAGAAAGGAAAAGAAAAAACAGAGAAAGAAATAGAAGGAGGGAGGAAAAGAGAGAACCAACCAACCAACCAACAAAGGAACCAAATGAGATAATAAAACAAAGAATCCAACTCCTCCCGCCCCCAAAAAAACCCATTGACAAAGTGTTCTCAGCTTTAGTATACTTCTTTGAGAGGGCAGGGGCTTCCTCCTGTGACAGGTTCTGTGACTGCAGGTCTGTTACTGCAGGTTATCTCTTTGCTGTTGGAACTTAAGATGTTAGAATCTTCAACCCCTGCTGTCTGCAATTGGTAGCCAGCGCACACCCATGTGAAGGAAGGAGGCTGAAATAATTGATACAGCTTCTCTCAGGATCTCATCCCTTTCCTTCCTCACAGCTCTTAGGGCATCTAGTTCATAGCAGAGGAATGGGGACTCCTGTCTCTGTTCTGCCCTTCTGATATCTTTTGCTTGTTGCTAGGGATTGGGGAAGGGGGAGTCAGCTAGGCAATCTCCAGCTTCCTTCTCAGTCAGTTCCACTGCCTGTGTTTGTCACCAGCAGCTGGCTCAGGGCTGAGGGTGGATCATCTGGGATTCCACATCTGCTGTTACTCACCAGGGCTTGTGCACTGGGGGCAATGTTTTCTTAGGTCTCAAAGAGCAGCCCCAACACAATGCAGAAATCAGCACCTGATCTCAAGTCACAGTTCTGCTCTTCTGCAGAGGCCATCCTGGAGCACTTCTCTGCCCAGATATTAAAGAGACTGCTCAGTTTTTCTGTTGGCTGCTGTTCCTACCACAAGTGGGGTCAATAGCTTCTTTCCCAGCAGTTACTACAGTCTCCAGATCTCAGATCACGGTGGCAAGGCTCTGGAGCCCAGTTCATGCTCAAGGTGGGCTCTCCTTGCTGCTTCCTCAGGACTCTGCTTCAGGCTTCCTCACTGCTCTCCCTCCAAGGCCCTCACTGCCAGTGTTCAGCCCAATGCTCTGGTGGTGGAGTCAGTCAACTTTAGTTGTTTAATGTAACTTTTGTTGCCAAGTAGTCCTACCATTTCCCACTTCCACCAAAACATGTAAGAGTTCCAATTGTACTATATTTCTTCCATATCTCCTGTGGGTTTAATTAATATTTCCCTGAAGACAAGTGATCTTTATCTCGTTTTTGTGTAGATATTGGCTACTTATAATTTTTCTTTTGAAAGACTGCTGAGATCTTTTATGTGAGGTTGTTTGAGTTGTTATTATTAGTTACAGGAGTTGTTTATAAATCTTGGAGTTCAGTCTTTTGTTAGAGATTGTTTTGTAAATATTTTCTCCAAGTTTGTTACTTGTCCTTTTGTTTTTTGTAGTGGTGTTTTCTGAGTGGAAGTTGCTGAGTTTTTGGACTCTAATTTATTAATTGTCATTATTATTTCTTTCTATAACATGAGAAACATTTGCCACAGGCACAAAAATTATTTTTATTTTCCCTTCTCGAAGGTTTATAGCTTCAGTTTTCACATTTATTTGCATATATGAACTATTTTAACTAATTTTTGTGTGTGGTGTAAAATAGGTGTCAATCTTTAACTTTATTTTTTTCCTCCATAAAAATTTGCCTGTTACGTTCTTGCTTTTGCTCATTTGCATTAAATGTAAATTTTATAATTAACTTGTAGATTTCTTCAAAAATGTCTACTGGCATCATATTTGGGATTTACTGAATCTACGATTAATCTGGGGACAATTAACACCTTAATATCATGTTTTATAATCCATGAACACTTTATATTGCTCAGCTTGTTTAAATGTTTTTAAATTTCTTTCAGCAATGTTTTACAGTTTTCTATAAAGATATTGCCCACTATTAGTTGAAATTATATTTTAAAATTTCATGAGTTTTCATGCTAGTGCAAATGGTATTTTAAGGTTTTCATTTTATAGCTGTATACTACCTTACACAAACTATACTTGACATTTTGGAAATAAACTTATAACCTGAAACTATGCTCAATTCCCTTATAATATTTGGTAGCTGCTTTGTAGATTCCTTAGAGTTTTTGGTGTAAACTATCATGCCCTCCACAGAGATACTTTATAATCTTTATTTCCTTCCTTTGTTCCTTTCTTCCTTCTTCCCTTCCTCCCTCCTTCCTTTCTTCCCTCCCTTTCTGCCTTCTTTTCTTCTTTTCTTTTTTCCTTTGGCATGTAGTTGCTTATTATATTCTCAGATCCTTATTTTAATGTTTGTGAGATAGCACGGGGAAAATGCCTTTCTTGTTTCTGATATTGATAATTAGTGTTTTCTCTTTTTCGTCTTGATCTATTGAGCTAGGGCTTTACCATTTTTCTTGATCTATTCAAATAATAATATTTTTACATTTTTAGCTTATCTGTGCTTATTTATTTTTGTTTGGTTTGTCAGTTTTAAAAATAATTTGTTAAATACATAACATATTGGTATTTTGGAAGTTTTGTAACACTACCAGTTGATTGTCTTTATTGTCATTGTTCAGTTGATTTTTTTTTTTCCAGCATTCAACAGTCTTTGACATGTTGGAGAGGGAGATGTCTCCTCCTTAAGCAAGGGAAAGATAGGTTGAGGACAAACATTATAAGGTGTTAGCTCATTAGTAAACAAACACCTAAGTAGTAAAATCCAGACAGTAAGTTTGTAACTCTCTTACTTTCTCTTGCACACTCACACGTACACCTGCACTTCATAAAGGCAATGCTCCATTTGTTCATTTAATAAGTACTTGTTGAGTGTCTAGGTCGTTGACACTTTTTGCAAGACACAGTAAATCCAATCTTATAAATCGTTAAGCCGCTATGTGCAAGGCATGCTTGCCATTTTCTAATCACAAAGATCCCACACACTATTTTCCAGGTAAGAAAATTTGACTGAGAGGAGTCAAATATCCTCCTGAGTGTCAGGTATCCGTCTTGTTGTTGGGGTTTGAGGCTAGGCTGGCCAGATTCAACAAGCAAATCACAGCAAGCTAACTTGAGCAGAAAAGAATTAAGGAAATAAAAAGAATAAATGTGACTTTTTTTTGAAAATACATTAACATTTAAAAAATATTTGAAATACAAAAAGTCAGTAATGGTTTAGGATGCAGTTTATTAAAAAGCAACATCCCATAAATCTCAGCCATTATTGAGTATCTTATATCTTAACGATATATGTTGAAAGCCTTCTGAAAAACAAATTTCTGTTGGAAGATTTTTTAAAAAGCCACAATATGACTTACTATGGCAACTGGAAATATTAATTTTTTTCCAGTGGCAGATAACAACCTGACTTTTCTGCCCTTCTCATTAATATATTATTTCTTTTCTGGCTATAATAAGACAATGTATACAAATGATTAATTGCAGTTAAGATTGTTATCTAAAGAAAAGATGCTAAAATTTCCATTTTGTTGAATTTAACTTAATTTCATTTAATAATATAACCGTGAGGTATCACTTGAAATTGGAAAGTCTATTTAAAGTGCCAATTGTTATGTTTAATATTAGCTACTTATTATTTACAGATAGATGCAATATTCTAACCACTTAAAGTTAACTTGCATTTTAAAATCTTAATTTAATTTTTTTAAATTATAGATATGTAGGGTACAAATGAGGGTTAACTACATAAGTAGGCTGCATGCAGGTCAAGTGTGAGCTCCTAACTGGCCCTCACTACCCCTGGTAGTAAACCAGGCACATTTGTGTTGTCACATGCCCTCCATGCTCCTTTCTCCTTCCCTCTCCCAGCAGTGCCCTTTGATCCCTCTCCTGTGCTAATGTGAGTAGTGTTCAGGGCCCAGTGAGAACATGCCGTGTTCAGTTCTTTGTTTCTGTGATATAACGCATTTTGGATGTCAGCATCAGCTAAAAGAAATTACTTACTACATTTTGCTAGATGATATACAATGTTGTTTTTAATATTGACTAATAAATATATTATGCATGCCCATGAAAGTTAAGATAATGTTGGATACTTTTTAATTGCCATTTTCTAATGATGTATTCAATAGCTTTTTAAAAAATAACAGAAGTTTATTTTCATCATAAAGAGAGACTCATTAGAGTGGCCAATGTGATTCAATCCCAAATAGCCTTCCTACTACAGAGGTCATAAGCCAATCCAAATAATGGGTATAATCCTACTTGCCAATGATGACTTTATGAAATGATGACCTAATTCTGGACGAGGAAGCGTGGAAAACTTCTACTGCAGGGCTTTTAAGAAATATTTTCTTCTTCTTGAAAAAGACACTTCCCCTGAACAGGGAAGTGTAATGCATGACATGCCATAGCCATCATGTGACCACAAGGATTGAGACTGAGGGCAAGACTGATGGTTTGACAATGAAGGGGCAGAAGCCAGGTTCTGGGTCTTCAATGGCAACAGTAAGCTACTGAGTCACCCAGCCTGTATCCTGCTCTCCTTCAACTCCATGTCAGGAAAGGTAAAGTATTTCCATACTGTTTAAGGTAATCTGATTTGGGGTTTCTGTTACTTGTAGCTGGAAATATCCTATCAAATACATTCATTTAGTTGCACATAATCATAGTGTGGTCAATTCAGCTGATAATTTGAGATTTCTTTGTAGATTATGCTGTCAACATTGTAGGATTTTTGTCATATCCAACAAATAAAAAAAGAGAGATAGATTAAAACCAATGTCCTATGCACTCTATTTCTAATAGAATCTATTAAAAAAGAATGAATCAGTTTTCAGAATTTCATGCTATATTGAGTACAATAATGAAATCAAGAGCATTTTGCTTTAAGTGACTTGAGAGGAAGGATAAAAGAATATAATTTGCTTGCACTTTTTCTTTTACTTTTCTTTTGTGTTTAACTGCTGTTGTTATTCAGATGAGTTCACAGCAAAAGAAAACAAATTCCAACTGGAGAAGGGAGCAGGCTCTGACTACCAACTGCCCACTCTTCCATCTGAAATTCTGCCTTATTCACCCTTTTTGCTCTGGCTGCTCTCCCCATCCCACCCTGCCCTTTATAAGTGTTGCCTATTCCTTTTCACCCCTTTCTTATTGGCTCATTGGTGGGACAGTGGTGATCACTGTTGGATCCATAAATTTTGTGCATCAAATACTTGGACCACTGGATAAAAACGCAGATTCATACACCCTGCATCAGACTTTCTGAATTAAAAGAGCTAAAGACAGAGCCCAGAGACTTGCATTTGTAATAAATGCCACCTGAATCACACTCAGATATGTGAACTACTCCTTGAAGTCTTTGGACTCACATGTTACCTCTTTTTAGAATGGTTCCTGATCTCTTTACTCTGCAAAGGTATCCCTTTTGGCTATCCCTTTCCCAATGCTTGCTTGCACTGTGAAGAAAAAGTATGCAATTAAAGAAAAAATTCCACAGTGCAGGATGGTGTTACCCTGTGCACCAGCACATTCTAGTGCCCAGCACAATTTTTTACCTAGAGTAGTCACTCTTCATGTTTGGGTAAATGAATGAAGAAAAAGAGGGCTCACTGTTATTTAGGGGGTGGGAAGGATGGGAGTAACTGTGTGAAAACATCAGTAAGAACACTGCAAAAATGTTGAACTAACCAAGACTTTCTGAAAAATATATATTAAGATAAGAAAGGGGGGGAGTGTGAAATGAAATACACTTTTCTTCTGCTTAGAATAGGCACAACTTCAGAATATGTTAGGTAGGGAGCTCAGGTGTAATGGGATGCCCTTGTCAGAGGAATACTCAAATCCAAGAGTACATAATGCTGGATCCTTGAGTCATAAGATGAATTCAGATGAATTTGGATATGTTTATCCAAATTTAGGAAGACAAAGGCAACTGGTCATTAAAACTTAAAGTATCTGTTCTATTTAGAATGCATCCTACAGACCAACCATATTAATTAGGTAAACTTTGTTCATTTAAAAGATCTGAGTCACGTCTGATTGAACACAGATCGCCAATGTTTGGTGGACACTGTGAGGTGGTGTGTTGTATTCTATGGTGTCTATGTCTGGCAACACAATCAGTAGTCTGGGTTGAGTCAGGACTGTGGGATGAATCTAACCACGTGTGCGACATCCCTGAAGTCTTGATAATTATTTCGTTAAAGATGTGTTTCTCACAAAGAACAGGAGTCAAGTTTTATATACCTCTCTTAAATACTGTTCCTTATGCTAATTTCAGATATTACCAAATACTTCTGTTGGTAAGAAAAATAAGAAAAATGATTGATGGGTTGTAGTTAAGAACATGGGAATATTAGAAAAAATAAAATTACCAAATTATGCTAAAAAATTGCAGACATTCAGAATAAAAAAATTGTGTTCAGATATTTGTAGCACATAATATTAATTATATGAGAATAAGTAAAAGCTATAAATCACTGCTTAAATAGCAATTATCAAAAGTCTATTGTGCACAATAATTGTATACAATTATTTTCATAAAATTGCTAGATTATGTATTATATCTTCATGAATCCTTCTAGAGAAGTAATTTCAGGGGAAAGAAGGAGGTTGTGATGTCAGAACAACACAGATTTGGGTACTAAACTCTTCCCAAGCAGTAAGGTAGGCTGACTTCTGTTCTTCAGCTCAAGGTCCAAGTGAGCTGGTAGAAATAATGGCTAACACAGGAGCACAGTCAAAATGCAATATCTCTACCTATTGTGAGGACAGATTCTGTGTATCACTCACTGATGCAGCTCCAGAATCTAATTCAGAAACTGGTGCACAGTTAAATGCACTACAAAATGTGTATTGATCTGAAGTAGACTCTTGCAACAGAGGCACAGACATTCTGAATCTGTTTAGTATATATTTTTAGATATAGTCTGGCTTGTTTAGAGATATTTTTAAAAATTATGTATTATCTCCATGTAAAAAATTATTTACATTAACATTGAGATTTCTCTAGTTCTGATGCTATAGGCAACTTGGAATCAAGGCTGTAATATAGACTTGTGATCCAGAAAATCTCCAATTCACAATTAGCTTTATTACAAAAGTCTGTATTAGTTTTACAATTTGAATGCATTTTGTCAGCATTATATTTTAACCACTGCATTTCACCTTTGTCTTTTTCTAGTGCATTTTAACAGTTCAATTCAGTAAATATTCATTGTGTGTGCAACATGTGTAAAGTATTTAGAAATGTTACATAAATTTCAAAGATGAAAAACACAGTTGCAGACACTAAGAGTTCAGCAGCTGGTGAATGGAACACACACATACACACACACACACACACACAGAGAAATAATTTTAATATAAGGCTGGTGCCTGACTAGAATCCTTAAACAATGTAATATTTCAGTCTGAAAAACAACACTAAATCTAAATGGCATAAAATTACTTTCTTTGGGAAATAATAGTTCATTGATAACACAGCAACTCAGAAATTTTTAAAAATGTTCTAGCACTTGAAAGCTAAGATTATGTTTGCTTCTTTTTTTTTTTTTTTTGAGTTGGAGTCTTACTCTGTCGCCCAGATTGGAGTGCAGTGGCTGCTTCCAGCCACCACAGCCTCAACCTGCTGGGCTCCGGCGATCCTTCCGCCTCAGCTTTCCAAGTAGCTGGAACTACAGGCGTGCGCTACCACACCTGGCTAATTTTTTTATTTATTGTAGAGATGAGGTCTCTCCAAGCTGCCCAGGCGGGTCTCGAACCCGCGGGCTCAGGCATTCCACTCACCTCAGCCTCCCAAGGCGCAGGATTACAGGCTGAGTCACCGAGACCAGCTTATGTTTGCTTCTAAAGTAAAAAATAAAGACATGTATGGACCATTTTTTATTTGCTCTGAAGAGTATTTTAGGGGCACTTTTAACTGAGCAAGTTTTTAAACTAAAATTTTTAAAATCTATTTTCACTTTAAAGTTTGGACTTCCAGCAAGATGGCGACAGGGCAGTTTGGTCCATGACAGCCTCTGCAAAAGAGAACACCAATAAAAACTCTTGCTTTCCCCCAGGGACTGTGGCTCTCACTGCCAGTCTCTCTTCATATGCTGCTTGAACACTGCCTCAGTTGCAGACGCCACTGCCTCAACCACAGCCACCGCTGCTGCCTCAGTCGCGACCACTGCCACTCCTGCCTGAGGTGACCCACGGCTCCTGGACCCCTGAAGCCCTCCACTGAAGCACTGCACTACTGAAGGCACTGATACCGCTGCCGCTGCCATGCCCACCCCTCACCTGATGCCTGGCTTGTGGAGCTCCTCCCACGCATTGCACTACTGAAGTGGCAGCCGCCACCATTGCCTGCTCCCTCCCACCCTCGGAGGCCCTTGGCTCCTGCCCCGTGGAGTTCCAGGCTCCCCTGCCTGCTGCACTGCTCCACCCAACACAGCCTGAGAAGCCCAATGCTATGCTGGCCTGTACTGCCCCGCAGTCTCACATTCTGCCTTCACCTGCTTGGCCAGGCTGCCGTGGAAAAAGAGATCAGCTGGAGCCCTGAGACCAGCTCCACCCAACTCGGCCCACCCCCCAGCTTGGGACCCAAGGTAACAACACCAAAATGGGTGGGACAGAAGCCCCTCCCCCATGCTAGACAGACACAGGCCAGATCTGGGTGGCAGACTTGGCAGGAAGCCCAGATCTGATCCACCCTCCACAGCAAGTCGTGGGCAACTGACCCTAACTGTGAGCAACTCCACCAGCCTGCAATGAGAGCTAGAAATCAGAGCTGAAATAACACTGGACTTAAAGGAAGAGTCTCAGAGTGTGTTTGGTTCCCGTGTTTTATTTTTTTCATTCGTTGTCTGTTTGTCTTACCCAGCTTTTTTTCTCGATTCTCTCTCTTCTTACTGTTATCAAAAACATTTTCATACTTGCTTTGGTTCTGTTAGTTACTGACTTTATTCTATGTTTTCTTATGTTTAGACCTCATGTTTGTATAGGGGAATAGTACCCCAATAAGGCGGTTGGTTGGCTTGTATGTCTGTATGATTGTATGTTTTAGTTCTTTTGTATGTTTGCTGGTTTGTTTTTTGCTGTTGTTGTTTTACTCAAATCTGTCTTTGTGTCTCTTTTCATTTGTTAGTTGGTGCATTTGTCTGTTTTCCCTCTTACTCTTCTCTCTCTCCACCTCCCTCTTCCCCCCACTCCCTGTTCCATTATTTTCCTTTTTCTTACCTCATTTTGCTTTCAGGGAGTAAACCTATAACCCTACTGCATGGACAGATTGCAAGGCAGTGGGAAGTGGGTTCCAGGGTATCCACACACTTATTGGTGGATACTGGGATCTGCAGATAGATTTTGAATCACAGCTCCCCCCTCAATTAAATCTCAAAACTATGAAAAAGATCGTCCCCATCCTACAGTCCAGCTTCAGAATTGAACAAAGTCAAAGGATATACATAAGGAAGAATAGGAGATTGAACAAACAGAAGTAAAAGTAACCCTCCACACATGAATAACAGAATTAAAGGAGACAATGGTAGGGGAGGGAATTGGGGAGGGAAATCTACACAAATGAAGAAAAACCATATGAAGAATATAGGTCTCACACAGACTCCTGGGAGGTCAGACACTGAGAAAACAGACTTCAGAATGCAAACAGTGAAGAGCTCCCAGAATGACTGATCACATATGAAAAACCCAAACATTAGCACATTAATAGAGAGAATAAAAAGAATTGAGGAAAGACAAGAGGAAAATAAGAAGGAGTTGATAACTGAAATAACAATAGTAAAGAATACTGTGATGCAATAAATAGCAAACTAATAAGCATGGAAAGCAGAATAAGCCAAGCAGAAGAAGGAATCTTGGAGCTTGAAGACAAAAATATAGAACTAACCCAAACTGTCAAAAATATAGAAAAGAAGCTTAAAAAGACAGAATAAAACTTTCAAGAGATGAACGATTACTTCAAGAGACCGAACTTAAGAGTAATTGGACTTCCTGAGGCAGAAAGAGAGGCAGAGACCACCCTGGAACACACATTCCATGAAATTATTCAAGAAAACTTCCCTCATCTCATCAGTGATGTGAAAATTCACACACAAGAGATTCAGAAAACCCCTGAAAGACAATAAATGAGAAGACCAACTCCCAGACACATAACAATTCGCCTAAACAAAGTAGGTATAAAAGAAAAATCCAAGAGGCAGCAAGAGAAAAAGGTCAGACTACCTACCAGGAAGGACCAATTAGAATAGCAGCAGATTTATCTACAGAAACACTTCAGGCTAAGAGAGCTTGGAGCCCAATCTTCAATGTTCTCAAAGATAAACAATTTCAACCAAGAATAACCAACCTAGGCAAGCTAAGCTTCATCAGTGAGGGAGAATTAAAATCTTTCCCAGAAATCCAATCTCTAATGACTTATGATGCCTTCAGACCACCTCTACAAGAAACTCTTAAGAAGGTATTAAACACAGAAGAAAAGGAGAAAAGAATGACAATGTTCTTCACAAGACTACAGGAAAGAGATGGAAAACACACATACATCAAGCCAAAAACCAAAAGAAAGACAAAAAGCAAACAGGAAAAACAAGAGCTCTATAAGAAAATCATGACAGGGATAAACCCTCACATTTCAATAATTAGCCTGAATGTGAATGGACTAAATGCACCACTGAAAAGACACAGAATGGTGAACTGGATAAGAAACCATGACCCCATTATTTGCTGTGTCCAGGAGACTCATCTCACTACTAGGTATGCACACAGACTCAAAGTTAAATGATGGAAAATGAGTTTCCAAACAAATGGATCACAAAAGAAAGCAGTATTTGCAATTTTAATATCAGACAAAACAACATTTAAGCTATCAAAAATTTTAAAATATGCAAAAGGACACTACATAATGATAAAAGGTTCAATCCATCAACAAGAAATAACCATCCTAAATATATATGCACCCAACACAGGAGCACCAGCATTTATAAAGCAACTACTAAATAAACTGTAAGAAGATATTGACTCTAAAACTATTATAGCAGGGAACTTGAATACATGACAGCCATAGACAGATCATTAAGGCAAAAAACCAACAAGATGATCCAGAACCTAAACTTGACACTTGACCAAATGGACTTAGTAGATACCTACAGATTATTCCACCTAACAACCACAAAATAAACAGTCTACTCATCACCACATGGAACATACTCCAAGATTGATCACATCCTTGGCCATAAATCAAGCATAAAAAAATTGCATATAGTTGAATTCTTGCCATGCACATTCTCAGACCATAGTGGAATAAAAATAAATATCAAAACCAACAACATTTCCCAAAACCCACAAAGACATGGACACTAAACAGCATGATGCTGAACAAAAACTGGGTCAACACTGATATAAAAGAAGAAATTTAAAGATTCCTGGAAACAAATGAAAATGAAGAAACATCTTACCAAAACCTCTAGGATATCAGGGAATCAGTTCTAAGAGTGGAATTTATATCTCTATGAGCACACATCAAGATAATGGAAAGATCCCAAGTTGAGAGTCTAACAAATCACCTAAGTGAGCTGGAAATAGAAGACCACGAAAACCCCCAACTTTAGCAGAAGGATCAAAATCACAAAATAAGAACCCAAATACAGGATATGGGAAACAAAAATATAGAAAACATCAGCAAAATAAAAAACTGGTCCTTTGAAAGAATAAACAAGATTGATAGGCCCCTAGTGAGAATGACCAAGAAAAAGAGAGAAAAAGCCCAAATAAACACAATCAGAAATACAAAAGATCAAACAACTGACCCAATGATACAAAGGATTGTCGGAGATTACTATGTACACCTATATGGTGACAAATTGGATAAACTAGATGAAATGGAGGACTTTCTGACATCACACAACCTCCTCAGGTTAAAACAAGAGGACATTGAGACACTAAATAGACCAGTAACAACCCAGGAAATTGACTCTGTCATATGAAAACTACCTGCAAAAAAAAAAAAGCCCTGCACCAGATGGCTTTCCAGCAGAATTCTACAAAATGTACAAGGAGAAGCTGATATCAATCCTATTGAAAGTATTCCAGGCAATAGAGAAAGATGGAACTCTCCCCAAATCATTACACGAAGCTAACATTACACTGATACCCAAACTGGCAAAAAATCCTACAAAGAAAGAGAAATACAGGCCAATATCCCTTATGAACATAGGTGCAAAAATCCATAACAAGATTCTAGCAAATCAGATCCAAAAATTACAAATAAAAATCATCCACCGTGACCAAGTAGGCTTAATCCCCAGGACACAGGTCGGGCTCAACATTTGCAAGACCATAAATGTCATTAAATACCTCAACAGATGTAAAAACAAGAACCACATGATTATCTCATTAGATGCAGAAAAAACTTTTGATAAAATCCAGCATTCCTTCTTGATAAAAATCCTCAAACACCCAGGTATAGAAGGAACATACCTCAAAATAGTAAGTGCCTTCTACGACAAACCCACAGCTAACATAATGCTAAATGGAGAGAAACTAGAAACATTTCCTCTGAAAACTAGAAAAACATAAGGCTGCCCATTCTCACCCCTCTTGTTCAATATTGTGTTGGAAGTCCTAGCTCAGGCAATTAGACAAGAGAAGGAAATCAGTGCTATCCAAATAGGAATAGAGGAAGTCAAGTTATCCCTCTTTGCTGATGAGATGATCCTATACCTTGAAAATCCAAGAGAATCTGTCAAAAACCTGCTTGCACTCAAATAAAAAGCACAATTTCATTCACAATGGCCACCAGAAAAATGAAATACCTAGGCATATTCCTAACCAGAGAAGTGACAGACCTTTACAAGGAGAATTACATAACACTGCTCAAATAAATCCAAGAAGACACAAACAAATGGAAAAATATTCCATGTTCATGGATAGGAAGAATCAACATTGCTAAGATATCCATCCTACCAAAGGCAATCTACAGATTCAACACGATACCCATTAAGTAATCAATATCATTCTTCTCAGACCTGGAAATGACAATACAGAAATTCATATGAAAACATAAATGATCACAAATAGCCAATACAATCCTTAGCAAAAGAAAGAAAGCAGGAGGTATCACACTTCCAGACCTCAAACTTTACTATAAGGCTACAGTAATTAAAACAGCCTGGTATTGGTACAAGAACAGGCACATAGACCAATGGAACAGGATAGAAATTCTGGAAGCAAAGCCTCAATTCCTCAACCAATTCATCTTTGACAAAGCCTCCAACGACAACAACCTGGGAAAGGAGAGCCTGTTCAGTAAATGGTGCTGGGAAAACTGGCTGACCACATGCAGAAGATTGAAACAGGATCCCTACCTATCACCATACACAAAAATTAACTCTAAATGGATCAAAGACCTAAACATAAAACCTCAAACTGTAAGAATCTTAGAAAATGCAGGAGACACCCTTATGGAAATTGGAACTGGGAACCAATTCCTATTCAGAAGCCTAAAGGTCAATACCTTAAGAAATCAAATAGACAAGTGGGACCTTATCAACTTAATGAGCTTCTGCAAAGCAACAGAAACCATCCCGAGAGCAGGGAGACAGCCTGCATAATGGGAAAAAAATATTTGCCAACTGTTTATCTGACAAAGGCCTAACATCTAGGATCTATAAGGAACTCAAATGCGCCTAAAGGAAAAAAACAAACAGCCCCTTGAAAACCAAATTCTGGTTATATATTCATAAACCATCATGAAGGAAAGGAGAGGAGGAATTTATCTAAAGAAGTTAGGACAATGTCTAACTCATAATAGGTACTCAATAAATGCTGAACAGATATGTGGGAAAAAATGCATGCATCATTATAAGTAGCTTTCTGATAAACTCAAATGAATAAAGAAACATAATTAAATGAAAGCATCCAGCAATGAATAATATGAAATATTTGCAAGGATTCATGGTTTAAGACAGATTGAATAATGAAAGAGGAAAGAGAAAATGGCAGAATCATTCAAGCCTTATTTAGTTTATCTTTTTTTTAAACACAGGAAATAATGCTTAATCTGGAAAGGAGGGCATATATGGGTTTAATTTGTGACGCAAAGTCTTAAATAGTCAGAAAAATTAAGAACACATTTACTGGCTTTCAATAAGTTCAAATTTTAAACCAAGACACATTATATCTAAGAATATGAACTTTCAGTCTCATGGGAGAACTATAGAGTGTCCCTCGCATATTTGAAGGGAATCCTTCATTGAGTAATAAGTTTGATAAACAGTTCATGATATCTCTTCGAATGCTTTAGTTGTTATCACTTAAAACATTTTTCCTAAACTTAAATGGGAAATGTTATTCAATTATAAAATATTCTTCTCCTTTTAGGATCAACACAGAAGTTTACACTAGAGATGGAAGGAAACCTTGGGTAAAATATCATGAGAAAAGAATGAAGAACTACTGTGAAAATAGCAAGATCAAGTAACTCCATGTTACCCTATTATATTGTTCTTATAATTTAGTATAAAAACTTCAGTGCATTTTCTTTATGATGATTATTGGAAAAAATTAAATAAATTGGAATTAGGGGCAAGAGTATCTTAGACCGAATCATCATGATTCAACTATTTTGTCTACCTAACAATAATAAATTCTACATGTTTGTTTATTTAAAACTAAGCAAAATTTATGTTTTGACTTAATTGTCTAGACTGATTCAATGTTGAGTATAGTATAAACACAGTCTCACATAAAAAAACAAATCAGGAAAAAAACTGTCAAATAATTATGAGAGTTACTGAATTGCTAAAATAGTAAATTGATTTTTTTTTCACTCTCGAATTGGTTGTGACACCAATTCAGCAATTATTTTCATCCTATGTAATGATCAGTTATTTTCCATTATCTCCTGAGGTCACAGAAGAAAGCATTTCAATTGCGTTAGGTAACTTTTCAGCCCATTCAGGCAAAGTTCTGAGATTTAGAAAACATTACTGAGAGAGTTTGCAAACTCTTTCCCTGAATACCTCAGACAAATGTCTGTCTGTCTGGATGGCATAACTGCAGAGCTGTACTGCCCTCTGTGGGGTCTGAGCTTAGTGACCTCACAGGTCTCCAGAGCCAATAAATGATAGCTTTATTATTTGGAAAGATTGAGAATCGGCATTACCATTCCTTAAGAGAGAAAAAAAATGGGCCAGTTGTAAACCAGGTGGCTTGCTTAAACTGAGGTTAGTGTGGAAATGAGTTCCTGTCTTTCTCTGCTTTAAAATTGGTAGCATATTATACCTCCTTTTCAGAAATTGAATCATTGCCATGTGAGCGTAGAGTCTTCACTCCTCATTTATGTCTGTTACAGACAGTTCATCTTTCAAGGTCAATGGAGTTGTTCTTTTTTTTATAAGGTATCAGAGTGACCTTAACCCTAGACAAACATTCCCAAGATATTTTTAAGAGGTGACCAGGGAAGGAGTGTATGAGTTTTGGTGGTCTGCTGACCTCTGTGTGACCTGCACCAGAACTTCCCATGGTTATGCTGTGGCCTTGTCACTGTGCCTGGAGTTCAGCTGGTGACTCAACAGAGGCCAGGCAAACATGAGTCATTCCAAGTCTCAAATGGCAGTGAATGAATGGGAATCTGTTTTCTCTTTAGCCTTGTTCTAGTCAGTCTTTATAGAAGCAAAACATCACCCATTCTCTGGTCACACTTTGGCCTCAAATTAATCTCAACAAATAATGTGCCGTTTAAGATAATACATGTTTAATCTACATAGTTACCCTGAAAAATAACATAACTAAGCAGGAAGGAAAAATAGTTAGAATGGAATTCAAATATACTGATTTGATTCTTCATGTTCAATTCATTTCTGATTTTCACAGAGCCAGCGCACTTTTACCTGGTATGACATTTTAGATACCTGGAATCCCTATTGTTCCTAACAATGGCTTGCAGTTCCTTTCACCTTAAATGGTTTCCTCTCTCTTTATCAGCAGCGAGAGTTGCAGATTTTCTACTAGTGTTCTGAAAACTCAGCAAATTGATTACAGTCAAGTAGGATGTATCCAATTAACAAGAGTGCATGTGTTGAAAGAAAAACTATCCTTCTAATGCCTTATGAGAGATGTATATAAAGGTCTGTGTGAGGGATACAACATACCCACTAAAACAAGAGACTCATCTCTCTGCCTGAGATTTTGTATGTAAACAAATTCATGTTGGAAGTTGCTTGAGTCAGCCAAGCAAGGACCAAGCATGGAAAAATCTTATTATAGCCCTCTTCCAGGTTTCTCTCTTACTCTTAACAAAGTATGTTTTTATTTGAATTATAGAGTAATACATGCTTATTGCAACAATTTCAGTAATGAGCAAATAAAGTAAAACTGCTTATCTCTTTTCCTTTATTCAATCATTTTCTGATTGATGAATATTCCGTTTGTTTCTAGTTTCCCCAATCATACACTTTGCTGCAATAAACATTCTTTAACATGTATTGGTATTTACTGGTGGTTTTATTTCTCTCATTGACATTACCAGGACCCAGACAGAATTCAAAGGGTTACATATTTCTGACAGACTATGTTCACAAGAGGTTGTAGAAATGTACAGTCCTACCTATAGTATTTGGGAATCCCAAATTCCCAATAGTCTCACCAACTTTGAAAGCTATCAATCTTTTAAAATTTGTGTCCATTTGAATGGGAAAAAATGCTAATTTTTGACTATTTAATTTGCAACTTTGTCTATACATATTTACTACAGACTTTCTCTTTTTTTGTGTGTTGGAGTCTCCCTCTGTCGCCCAGACTGGAGTGCAGTGGCCACTCCCGGCCACCGCAACCTCGACCTGCTGGGCTCCGGCGATCCTTCCGCCTTAGCCTTCCAAGTAGCTGGAACTACCGGTGCGCGCGCTACCACGCCTGGCTAGTTTTTTTTTTTGGGATTTATTGTAGACATGAGGTCTTGCCAAGTTGCCCAGGCGAGTCTCAAACCCACGGTCTCAGGCAATCCACTCACCTCAGCCTCCCAAAGCGCGGGATTACAGGCTGAGCCACCGAGCCCGGCCTTACCGCAGACTTTTTAAAAAAAGTTTTAGAAACACACTAAAACAAACTCAAATATTATGGACATCATTAAAATAATAAAGCTAAAAGAATGACACATTTTTTTTCCATTCACAGAATAGGTGTAAAGGAGAAATACAGTCACATTAAACAAAGCAGAACATAAGTGAAAGCATTATTTACTTGGAAATAAATTAAGAAATCTCTTGGTATGGCAGTTGTCATTCTTCTATGTGAATTGTAAATTTAATTTGAAAAATATGCACTATATTACATATGAAAAACATTGTTTTGTTTAAAACCATGTGTTGAATAAAATCTGCTAGTGAAATACATTCAGATGAACACAGAAGAGGTCATGCATTCTTCCTTTTGTTTTAAAGATTATTTCATGGGATCAGAGTGAGATACATAACAGAGAACTTCGTGGTTCTCCTTCTTGCCTGCACTTTGGAATCACCTGGCAAGAATTAACGATCACCGATACCTCTGTCCCACATACCAGAGCTTCTGATTTAATTGATTTGGGGTATAGTTGGACTTCAGGATTTTTAAAGACTTCCAGGTGATTCTAATATACAGTTAAGGTTGAGATCCAATGATCTGAAGAATGTCTTTTTCACTCTATTTTCTTATCTTGCAAGAAATTAAGACAATGGAACAAAAAGGATTTGCATTACTCATGAAACATAGCAAAATTCAGTATATGACCAAAAAAAACTATCCATTTTTTACAACTTCCAGGGGACCAGTTTACTAGTCAAAGAAAGAATACTTCCCCCACGATAATGCAAACTCCCTCTCTCTTTCACATACACATGCTAGATTTTGTCATCCTGATAGACCATAATAGCTTGTTCATTTTGCCCATGACTTAAATAAATTGATCTATGTAACCAGAAAAAAGGTACTGATTCTCTGTCTAAGGAGACACTGGGAAAATGTCTTAGCTAAAGGGGGAAAAAAAATTAGTCACGGCAACATATCATTTTCTGATATAGAACAATGTTACACGGGTCCACCCCAATTTCCCTGCTTCCTCAAGTCCAGCCAACAGGGCAGTGCCCCACCTTCTTCTATTTGCCTTAAATTGCAGGAGCAACTTGATTCCAATACAAGTGTTGAGCAATGAATAAAATAGGTATCTGGTGCCCTCTTGAGCGGTAGCCTTTCCGGTATTTCATAAGCCATGAAAGTGCCCCAAACTAAAAACCTGTGGATTTCCTGGGTCCTGTATAGTACTGTCTGTCTCCTCACTATCACAACACGAGCTTCTGAAGGGGTGTAAATCTAGGGGTGGAGAATGGGGTGGGAACAGATGGTGTCTGACTTTGTGCCAGTGGCAAGAAGGCAGAGGAAGGGAGGATCTATCTAAGACGGGTCAAGGCCATCACACCCTGGGAACTGTCATAGCTGACATTGATTCCTTTGTATCCTTTCAGTTAAAAGCAACACATTTTATTTCGTTTAAGTGACAAGTAGGGGAGATTTTTACTTTTACTTTTGGCAGTGAAGCAATGTGGTCTGTAGAATAAAGATGAGTCATACACAAAGTCTAGAATCGGGACGCTATGTAGTCTTTCTCTGCCTTGTCCTTCTGAGGACCGTCTGTGGAAACAGAGACCATGCATCTGATAGGTAGAATCTGGACTCCTAACAGCTCTCCTGCCTCCTCGTCCCTGGCAAGTCAGCCAAGGAACATGTTAAAGACCAGTCATTCCCTCTGAAGTCCTTTGGTGAAAGAAATATAATCCAGGGATCCTGCAGACCATTTATTTGTTCCCTTCCCTTGTAATGGGGATGATATCATTCACAATTTTCTCTGTATTTCAGCTTTCTGGAGGTGCAGAGAATAAAAGCATTGATAATTCTGACACTGTTGAGCAACTGAAAGTTAACCTCATCAGTTATTCCAGTGACTTAAACCTTTTGGAGAAGGATAATATAACAATTCATTTGGGAAAAAAATGCTTCATATAAGTCCAGAAAGTCAAGTAAGTGCATTTTCTTCATCATTTTCCTACAGAATGCCCTAGGATAATTGTAGCGAGTATCCTTTTCTCAAGCTGCGAGTAAACATGCAGTTTCACTTTGCTCCATTGAGCCTCTGAGCTGTGAGGCACCCTCAGGAACACAGCCATGCACGCATGGACATTGTGGCACAGCCGGCTCAGCACTCCCAGCTCGTTCCCTTTCCCCAGCTGTTTTGGCCCGGGAAATTCACCTTCTAGGTTGAGATGGGTTGCTTTTCTTGTTTATGTTGTTTTCTTGTCTTCTTTTATCAAATTAAAATTGTTTTGTGTTCTTCCTGACTTAAAAAATTATTAATAAACTTGGGTTACATTCAAGGAGGATAAGTGAGTGTATATTTAAATTTGGGGCCTGTAATTTTGTCTTCTGTGCACATTGGACTGAAATCTCACAGGAGGGATGAGTCTTCCATGTGCATTGATCGTATAAATAGCATGGCTTTGTAATATGGGAGTGCAGCAGCCTTAAAATAGGTGGAAGATGTTATGAGAATGCTATTTTTTAGCTTTATACATCTGTGTAGGGTGAACATCTTATTATGTGTACTTTAATGTGTTAACCAAATGCCTAGCAGAAAGTGGTTGGCTTTGTTTGGAGGAGCGCAAGCCCAATAAAAAAGCTTTGGCACATTGTTATACAGAGAAGCAGAAATTAGATAAGGAGTTATAGTGCTGTAGAGGCAAGATAACATCCTTAAAACAGTTCAGCTTGATAGCTGGCTAGGCATGCCATGAAAAAAATGGGAGAAAATGCATCTGAAAGGCTACGTGCCAGATGGCTAAAGTCTAAATAACAATTTTCTATTGTCCAGCGCATTCATTTGTCAGCTCTAGAAATTTATCTTTTAAAAACTTCCTATCCAGTTAACGTTTACTTGAGTTGATTTTTTTTTTTTTTTGATAGGATGGAGTCTAGTGTCTTGCCAGCCTTGAGATAGATTTGAGTATGTTTGGGTTTAATACAGAAGCCAAAGTGAACTTTAAAAAAATAATAATAATATGTTACCGGTTGTAGTGGAAAGGCAAAGAGCTTTATATCAACAATATGATCTTCTTAACCCTTTAAAGTCTTGAAGATAAAACTATTCATTGCTTATGCACTACTGATTAATAGAATGTCAAGCTGAACTCTGCATAGTAAGATATCCATTTCTCACTGTATTATTTTTATAAGTAATTCATTCAATTTCATTGCTAAGAGTCCACATGACATGCTATCATTTTGATTAGAAGAATCAAGCTTTGTATCTTCCTTCCACCTCCTTCCCAAGATCTAGGGGCAATTTCTCTAATTGAGACTTGAGCCCATAACCCAGAATCTTAACATGTAGTTTCATGAGGACAGGTACTCCCTCACTGTGGCAAATAGGGCTTCATTCCCTAAAGTCACAAGGTCATGGGGAAGTGATTTTTGTTCCTGATGACCCATGAACCTCAAATTGAAAGATATTCATTCTCTACTATGCCATCATTTCCTTGTATTGGGTCATATCAATGGGAACAAGTGCTTAGACATTAGAAAAACTCATAAACACCCGTGGCCTAGCAAACTCCTTACAATGAATGGGAAGATAAGTTTAGATGAATAAAACCTGAGACTCACTGAATCTTAAAGGTGGTATAAGAACAAGAGTGAGTTAAGAGAGCTGTGAAAAATGCTACATTTTAACAGGAAATCCAATTTGATTCTGATATTTTAATGTGGAAATGTTTTTAAATATCACACTGTAAGTAAAAAATACATCACCTTGTAAAAGAGAAACCCTGATCTTTGTTAGGAAAATGAACTCAATCTTGGAAACTGCAACTTTAAGTTTTGGCAGGTTAGAATGACTTTTGTTTCTCATCATTTTTATTAGGAAAAATTTTTCTGGAATTTTACAAGTGTACCTTTTGGAAAAAAACATTTTTTAATTCTACTTATCAGCCTTAGAGGCTTAATGCTAAGTCAGTCTTCACTTGTATACCCAATCAATAAAAACATAAGCACTAAACTGAAATTGTCCTATTAATTTTTTTTTTTTTTTTTTGAGTTGGAGTCTCACTTTGTCGCCCAGACTGGAGTGCAGGGGCCGCTCCTGGCCACCGCAGCCTCGACCTGCTGGGCTCTGCGATCCTTCTGCCTCAGCCTTCCAAGTAGCTGGAATTACAGGCACGTGTTACCACGCCCGGCTAATTTTTTGATTTATTGTAGAGATGAGGTCTCGCCAAGTTGCCCAGGTGGGTCTCGAACCCGAGGGCTCAGGCAATCCACTCACCTCAGCCTCCCAAGGCACGGGATTACAGGCTGAGCCACCGAGCCCAGCTACGGTGAACTTATTTGAACATACATTTCAGGCAGGGTCACAGGTAGACAACATTTTAAAATCAATCAAGTTTTCTTCCCTCCTATTTCCAATTTTTATTCCTTTTTACCTAATATTAGTACCCTTTTCTTACTTCACTTTCTTTAAGTCATTAAGTACTTTCGTGTTCTCAACTCTCTAGTAACAAGAGGAAAACAATATGATAAACTATTATTAAACTTTTGAATGTAAGAAATATTTTCAAGTACACTAATCTTGATAGGAAAATTATGTTTAATTTACATTTATTTTCAGTAGTAACATTCTTTATCACTATCATTATACTAATTTTTTTACCTTTTGTATAATCAATAATAATATCTGTAACAATGGAATTGGTATTCAATCTGAATGTTGCAAATTTACAATTTGTTATTTGAAACTGTGGATTATTTAAAACAATGCAAATGAGTTAACTGCTGTGTAACACTTAGAGTTGTCTACCAAAATTTGTTTAATTAGTTATAAAAAGTTGAAACTAGATTAGCCTTTTCCATATTATACTAAAATCACTGGTGAATAAATGGCAAGAGAATTGGGAAACATTGTTTTTTATAATTTTTAATAGGCTATGGTTTGTGGTTTGATAAAGATATAATTAAGTTGACATTTATAATAATAATCTGCACTACAGTTTTAATCTCAATACTAATAATTCTCCTGGGTTCCAGTCTTCACTTTGCCATAACTAGTTTGGCAAGTTACTCTGAGCTGAGCTATGTCCTATTCTGTAAAAATAAGTAGCTGTCAAAGACCTTTCTAGTTTTACATTTTTGAATCTCACACTGACATGAAAGTAAAGTTGTACTATATCTCCAACTGAATTTTTGTATCTTTTTGAAAGGAATCTGTAGAGAAGATATTGTGTGAGTGACATATGGAAGGGGCATTTAAAAACATCTTTATGAAGGAAGCATTTAGTAACATGGATATTACAGACAGCATTGGTACTTCTCAGCACAGGCAAAATGCTTACTTTTAAAATGCTGCATAATAGTAAATGGTATTTACTAGTATATATAATAAATGCTATGTATTAGTGTATAGTATTTTTATTCCCTATATTGACATCTCTCAGCTCACTTAGGAAACTTTTTAGAGCATTCCCTTTCCTCGCTTATTGCCTCTGAGACATTTCTTCCATACTAAGGGAGAAAAAGGAGGGCGAGAAAGAAGAGAAGTATACGTTTTAAAAATATTTTAACAATTGATTCTCACTTGCAGTAGCTGTGTTCTGTAAAGTTGCTCTGAACACTGAATTAGCAAATATTGAACCACTTTTCCTAAGGGAAACACAAAGTTAGGTTCCAGGGAGCCTTTTGTCACAATATTTTCATCAGCTGATCAGTATATAACCTTGTCTTATGTGTTTCTATTTAAAGACACCTCATTTAATGTAATTGATTCATTATCATTGAACTCACAACTAGTAGCACGACAAGTAGAGCCTCCCTAACTCAAAAACCTGAAATACAGAATGTTCCAAAGTACAGAACTTTTTGAGTGCCAACCTGATGCTCAAAGGCTCATTGGAGCATTTCAGATTTTGGATTTTCAGATTAGGGATGCTCAACTGGTAAGAATAATGCAAATATTCCCAAATCTGAAAATACCCAGAACTTGAACCACTTCTAGTCCCAAAAAGTGAGTTATACAGGTTATAAAGGTTGATAAAGGATACTCAACCTGTATAATTCATGCTAAACGAAGCTTATCCAGCATATGTGTTTTCCCCATAAGTCATATCACAACTCTTGTCAAGATAAGAACACTTGCCAGCAATTCAGCATTATGCATGGGAGCCATTTTAAACAACAAAATCACCAACAAGAAGCATAAAAATGTGAAAAATGTGGTACCAAATAGACCGTGAAAAGGACTCTCTCATAGTTTGCACTATGAGAACTGAAACAATAAGGCAGAATGTTGCCTTGTTTGACCTCTGCTGGGAATGTGCATGTTTGGCAAATAAATTTGACATTGATCTTCACATGTCCACAAATGACCATGAAAATCCTGCAAGTATTGATTTAGGAGTTATAAATAAATTTTAGCCAATAGATGAACTCACAAATATGAACCCACAAATAATGAGGATCTACTGTACATATGTCTTTTAAATTATATACCAGATAATTTCCATATATTTTATTGTGTTTCAGAAACAAAAGAGAACTTGATATATCTACATAATGAGTGGCATATGTTAGAGGAGGTGGAAATGGCATGAGTTATTCCACTGCTTTCTGTTCAGTCTTATGCCTACTTTTAATTTTAAAGCAAGAATTGAGAAGTTTGCAACTTGAGAATTATCTGGGATCTTTGAAAATGTTAAGCAACTCAGATTGTTAAGGCTACTTTTAATTTCTAAACACCTAGCTACAGGGGAGGTAGCTTTTGACTGACATATTCTACCCTCTTTTTAAATTGCCTGACACCTGCTTTACTGTTTGCTTTAATAGATTTTAGTTGTATTTTGTCTGCGTCTTTTATTGCAGTCTGCCTAAAATCCTTTTGGGATAGTAGGTGAAATATAAGTAAATGCATTATTGAAAAAAATATTTTCATATAATTGTTTAGGATGGGAATGTCTGTAGACATATCTTCCATAGCAACAAAGAGCTGAATCTCCAATTTGGAGCCATCATATTATAGAAGGGAAAGCCTTATAATGATTTATTGCCCTTTCTCCATACTTGGAACACAATGTAAATAGAAAAAGAATAACTTTTTAATTTTAAAATTATTCTTCCATCTAATACTGTGCATTGGTTGGTTCCATAGGCTTTGTAGCTGAGCAGTTTCTAAATAACACAGCCACTCAACTGACATACCATGGATTATGTGAACTAACTTCAACGGTTCAGGAAGGAGAACTTTGTGTGTTCTTTCGGAATAATCATTTTAGCACCATGACCAAATACAAGGTATGATATAGAAATAGATATTTAATTGTTTTTCTAAATCAAAGGAGTTTAATTTAGAGATGTCTTTTTATCTGTTTCAAAATAAAAGATTTTAGCATAACATTTCTTCACCATCAAATTGTGAAGGTGATTATTAAATACAGTACTTATGAATGGGATAGATTAGCAGCTGAAGTGTTACCTCAAATCAATTTTTGTTTTTAAATTCTCAACTTCTTTTTCACAGGTTACTGCATTAAGAAATATTATTTTCTTTCTAATTAAAAAAAGATAAAGTCTTGAGATAAAACCAGGATGACTTCTTTTTTTTTTGAGTTGGAGTCTCACTCTGTTGCCCAGGCTGGAGTGCAGAGGCACACTCACAGCCATCCCAGCGTCGACCTGCTGGGCTCCGGTGATCCTTCCACCTCAGCCTTCCAAGTAGCTGGAACTACAGGCATGCACAACCACGCCTGGCTAATTTTTGATTTATTGTAGAGACGAGGTCTTGCCAAGTTGCCCGGGCTGGTCTTGAACCCTCGGGCTCAGGCATCCCACTCGCCTTGGTCTCCCAAAGTTCAGGAATTACAGGCTGAGCCACTGAGCCCAGCCTTGGGTGACTTTTTTTTTTTTTTTTTTTTTGAGTTGGAGTCTCACTCTGTCACTCAGACTGGAGTGCAGCAGCCGCTCCTGGCCACTGCAGCCTCGACCTGCTGGGCTCCGGTGATCCTTCCACCTCAACCTGCCAAGTAGCTGGAACTACAGGCACGCGCTACCACGCCCAGCTAATTTTTTATTTATTGTAGAGATGAGGTCTCATCAAGTTGCCCAGGCAGGTCTCGAACCCGCGGGCTCAGGCAATCCACTCACCTCGGCCTCCCAAAGTGCTGGGATTACAGGCTGAGCCACCGAGCGCGGCCGGGTGACTTCTAATAATGGAAGTGCATACCTCAATGCTAAAGGAATTTAGAAGAAAGAGTTAAGATTTTCCTTTATGATAATGTTCACTATGATTAAAATTATCAGTGTGACTTCAAATTCTTCTTATAGTGTCATTTATGGCTCCATCAAAAAAAAATTTTACTGATTCATTTTTTGTTATCTCTTGCATCATCCTTTCTGTTTTTACAGCTGTCTTTCCATTCAAGAGTTTTTCACTGATAATCCTCCATCTTGGACACACTTCATGTTTTTTCATTTCTGCACCCTAACTGCCATATCTTACTCCTTAATCCCTATTTGGAAAGCTTTCTCACTCCATTTGCCTATCCAAATCTCACCTATCCTTTAAGAAACATTTCAAGTAATAACTCTTCAGTAAAGCTGCTACTTCTCTCCCTAAACCAGATCGTATGGTAAAACTACCTAGGGAACTTTTATAAAAATGCCAGTTCCAAGAACCTACCACCAACTCAATTAAATCAGAATCACTAGAAGTGGGACCTGTGCATCAGCATTTTTAAATGCTCCCCAAGTAATTTTAATGTGCAACTAAGGCAGAGGACCACTTCTCTAATCATCCTCTAGCTGTTATTGGCTTATTTAGCACTTATTGATTAGTACCTAGTTACCAGTTTTCTTTCTAAGTGAAAGTAGCTTATTGAAGTCATGAATTACTTTTTCATGTTTTCTTCAACACTACAATCAGTCATTTATGCAGAGTACTATAAAATAATGGTTTATTTGCTCATGTAAGAATATCCTGAAGCCCTAGTTGTCCTATTTCTGTTTTAGTTATAGTAACAGTTATTTTTTATTCCTCCATCATTTTAACTAGATGTATGCTAGATATGGGCCCAGAGCCATCCACACTCCTCGGAAATCTAAGGCCAGAGGATCTCAGAATCAAAATTACTGCTAAGTCATCTTGCTTTATCTGGCCTCTTCAAGTCAAGGATTTATTCATTTATTTAACAAGTACTTATTAAGCCTGTTTTCTATCTGGGTGGTCACTAGTACTAGGACTACAGCCCTGAACAAGCATAAATGGATTCTGACTTTTAAGGATCTCCTACTTTAGCAAGGGAACAGGTGTTAAATTATTACATTAATAATTATTAATTTATTTCTATTGAAATATGTTCTATAAAGGACATAATCCACAAGCTGTGAGTGCTTTTCAGGACTTAAAACCTAGTGGTAGTGTCAGGAAAGACTTTCTTGAGAAGGTTACATTTAAACTGAGACCTGAAAAAGGAATCGTCTACGAGTTTAATCAGTTAGCCAAAAAAAAGGATTAACTAAGCAAATGGAGCATATATGCAAAAGTCCTGAGGAGAGAAAGAGCTTGACTCCTTAAGGAATTAAAAGAAAGTCAGGACCTGGTGCAGTGGCTCAAGCCTGTAATCTCAGCACTTTGGGTGGCTGAGGCGAGAGGATTGCCTGAGCCCATGAGTTCAACACTAACCTGGGCAACATGGTGAGTCCTTATATCTACAATAAATTTTTTTTAAAAAACTAGCCAGGCATGGTAGCACACGCCTGTAGTTGTGGTTACTTGGAAGGCAGAAAGATCTCCGGAGCCCAGCAGGTCAATGCTGGGGTGACCGTGAGGATAGCTGGGTGATGGAGTAAGAAAAAAAAAAAAAAGTCAGTATGCCTGAAGCATAACAAATACAAGGCATGAAGAAAGGCTGAACAGTAAGCAGGTACTAGATCTTGTAAAGTCTTAAGTTAGGAGAAAGAGACCTTGGTCTCCTGATGGCTCTAGCAGCTCTTTTTGTTCTCTTTTTGACTCAAGAGTGAACAAAAGTGAGGTAATTCAGTGGGAAAACAAGATCTCTGGCTGTCATTGGTGGTTGTTATATAACCTCCGAAAGCTAGGCTACAGATGCTCCCTTTTCTGTTGAGACCATCTCCTTGACCAGAAAGTCCTTTACTAGTCTGCTAGGTATTCCCAGGCTTCTTACATGACTGGGAAAAGGGTGCCTCTGCTGGAGCACTTTCTACCCCGTGTCTGTGTCTGCACTAAGCATGCCTTTCTATGAGATAATGATCATGCAGGGAATGTGCGCATTCTGCTGTTTCTCTACTTTCTAAGATTTTCTCTATAAATCTTACTCTGTGACTAAACAGTATATTACTAGTGGTGTGTGTCTCCCTACCTCTTATGCAACATTAAAGTGCTTTGGACTTTGAAGCAAGAGTGAATGTGAGATTTAGTTAGGAAACTTATTGCATGAGGACAAGTAACAGATTATAGTGACTTGGATTAGGATGGTAAAGGAATGGAGAGTAGATGGATTCCAAAGCTATTTAGGAGTCGTAATCAACCAGATTTGGTTATTGCATGTGAAAAATAAGAAAGAAAAAATGATTTCTGGGTTCTAGATATGAATGGTGAAACTATTTTATTAAAACAACAGTGTTAAGAGAAGAAAGATATTGTATAATCAGCCTGGGACTGTTAGAGCTGCTTTTGAGCCTTTTCTCTAAGGGAAAATTTTTCGATACTGGAATAATTTTGGTGTACAGATAGAAATTTGAGGAAAGGGTAAGATTTACATGAAAAATACAGAATAAGAAAAGAAAAGGCAGAGATTTGAGGAGAGTAAGGATGCTATCATTAAAAAATCAGATGATGGCATGGGTGTGGAGAAAAGAGGATGCTTCTATCCTATTGGTGGGAATGCAGACTAGTCCAACCTCTATGGAAAATAGTGTGGCGATATCTACAGAAACTGACCTTCCCTACGATCCAGCAATCCCCCCTCCTGGAATATACTCAGAGGAACACAAATCGTTCTTCAAAAAGGACACTTGCACACGCATGTTTATCACCACACTATTCACAATGCCAAAAAACATGGAGCCAACCCTACTGCCCATCCAAGTAGGCTGGATAAAGAAAATGTGGTCCATATACATGATGAAATACTACACAGCTATGAAGGGCAAAATCATGGACTTCTCAGCAAATTGGATGAAGTTGGAGACAATCATTTATAGCGATCTATCACAGAAACAAAGAACCAAATATCACATATTCTTTTATTTTTTTATTTTTTATTTTTTTTGAGTTGGAGTCTCACTCTGTTGCCCAGACTGGAGTGCAGTGGCCACTCCCGGCCACCGCAACCTCGACCTGCTGGGCTCCGGTGATCCTTCCACCTCAGCCTCCAAGTAGCTGGAACTACAGGCGCACGCTACCACGCTCAGCTAATTTTTTTTTATTTATTGTAGAGATGAGGTCTCACCAAGTTGCCCAGGCAGGTCTCGAACCCGTGGGCTCAGGCAATCCACTCACCTCAGCCTCCCAAGGCGCGGGATTACAGGCTGAGCCACCAAGCCCGGCATATCACATATTCTTATTCGTAAGTGGAACTTCAACATTAATCACAATAGCACAAGAGGGGGATCAGCAGTCATGGGACACTGCCAGGGGTGGGAGGGAAGGGGGGTGCACATAACAACACAAAGGATACCTGGTCCTAAACCAGGATAGTGAGGACCAGTTGGAGGCCCAAACTTTACCTGCCCATACATTACCCATGTACCTACATGACCTCACATCTTTATAATAGAATAAAGTAATAAATAATACATTTTTTTTTAAATGCTGTTGAGAAGATGGGTAATGTATGGGCAGGTAAAGTTTGGGCCTCCAACTGGTCCTCACTATCCTGGTTTAGGACCAGGTATCCTT